>JAAAKG020144396.1:0-11132 GCA_010014905.2 Druon quercuslanigerum
TCTATGAGCTTCAGCAAAAAATTTTGCAAGAAATCTATTGACTTCTAATAATAATAATAAAATAAAAATCTAAAAATTTAATGTATTTGAAACAGAATATTCTAAGGTAGACAACAATATTAATACAACTATATTACTGAACATTTTTATAAACAAATTATAATAGTTATTAATTATAAAATATTCGAGGAATTTTTATTTGAGTGAATCTTAGCCTGCAATGTTATTATTCCATGAAAATACGTTAAATTTGAATTAATTGCTTTAAAATTAATCGACAATTTAAAAAGTTAATTTAAGAAACAATAATTTATTAAACCGTATATGAAATCACCATTATTATATAATTGTTTTAAATTTGAAGACCTAAAAGCGAACGAATTTTAAATTATAAACGTTAAAAAATGAATAATATGTAAGATGAAGCCTGAAACTGAATTCCTTCATATTGTATAGTATTATTCTATTTTAAATTAAAGGCATTATTAGTTAAATAACTTTAAATTTATAGAAAACGTTCACAGACAAAAAATGTCAAGTTGATAGAATGAAAATGCTAAGTGCAATTTCACATTTAAAACATTCAAAATTTTTAATTTTGTAAAGTTTTCAATTTCTGAATGTATTTACAAAGGGATTGTAAGTAAAATGAATACCAATCTAAATGTCCGAGGTATGCACACCTCCTAATCGACCTAATCGACTTAATCGTCCTAATATAATGGAAGGTTACAGATTTTGACATCTAATTAAAAATGCTCTCTAAAAGTAATATGTATACTTAAAAAGAAAGTCGAAAACTACCAAAATCTCATATCTTAAATACATTTGATGCTCGCAACCTCTAACATTTATTACCTAATTTTTAATTATTATAATTACAAGTAGTCCCAGCGACTACTTGTCCTCGCGACTAGATGTCCCGGCGACTAGATTTCCCGCGACTAGATGTCCAGCGACTAGTCGGCGGCGACTAGATGTCCTGCTCCGAGCGTTCGCAGATGATAAGGTTGTCATGGCAGAATCTATCGAAGATTTCTAAAGAATGTTAAATAAATTGAATGCAAGCATGAAGAGCATGGGCCTCAAAATTAACGTAAGAATAACAAAAACTATGATGTTCGAAGGAAAGAGTGAGAAAACAATGTGCAACATTGTATTAAATGATGAGAGAATTGAACAAGTTGATAAATTTGCATACCTTGGTAGCTGATTTACTAGGGATGGGAAGATAGATGAGGATTTAGATAGACGCATAAACGAAGGTAAGAAGGTTGTTGATAGTGCAGGCCCCATATATCAAATAAGGCTAAAATCGCAATACATAATTCTATATTTGTACCAACTGTACTATACGGCAGCGAGACATGGACATATAAAAAAGAAGATAAGAGTAAAATTAACGCGATCGACATGAGATTCTTGCGCATAATATGCGGGAAAACTCTGATAGACAAAGTCAGTAACGAGATAATCCTTAAAGAATGTGATGCGAAAGAAACACTAGTTGACACATGGGGAAGAAATCGGTTAAGACGGTTCGGGCATGTTGAGCGTGCGCAGAGGCAGACCGCGGAAGGAATGGTTAGAATGTGTGAATGAGACCCTAGTTAAAAGGGACATAAGAAGCCATAGAAATACGAGAAACTGCATGAAAAAGTGCATGGACGTTAAAGAAGCCAGAGAAGTATGCCAGTAGAAGTAAGTCAAAAGAGTGAATGACGCCTGAAGCCAAAGATCTTGGATACTAATGGACCCAAGTGGGGAACCTTACATGACGACTTTGTGAGGATCTTCACTTGGTGTGATTGCTACAGAGATTGATCAGCACCCTAGGTCGGAGCAGTGTTGCGGAATGAACGTGTTATTTAAATAAATAACGCGAGAATTCTAGATCAAACTAACAATTTTATAACCCCTGCCTCACACTATTCCCTTCCCCACTGAGTAAGTCACGCGTACCCCGAAAGGGAAACGGCTTGATGGTGTAATAATATGATATTACACTGCAGTCCCCAAGAAAAGTTCCCGTTATAGAGGACAAGGTGGTCGAAGGGGACAAGAGAGTGACCCCGCTAGGTCAGCGGATTCACTCCACAATACAGGAGTGTATAAAAAAGCGGGCCGTACCCCCTGCGGTAAATCGTGTCGTCTACTTTAATCAGTTTGAAAAATAATGCAGGCCATATTCTTCAGTTCGCTTTCAGTCACTTAGTGATTTAAATTGTGCGCTTTACGAAAATTTCTAAAGAAAACAAGAGGAAGTGTTTATCTTTAAAAAAAAAAAGATTTAAGGCGAAGTGAAATCAGGTTCTTTAAATCAGATTTATATTTTTAGTATTGAATGTCGATCTTTGAACTTTATAATCTATAAAAGTTAAAAATCCGAAATTTGCAGTTTATCTGCATTTCATCTGAACTTTTTTAATTGGAATGTGTTACTACCTTGCATTTTACGCCGTAGAGTTCGAATCGAAATTCGAAGTCGATAATACGCCAGCTGGGCAAGCTAAAAAAGAGTGAAGAATGTCGAAAAAGTGTATGTTCGTACTTGTGCAGGTTCGACAAAAACTTTAAGAAAGTTAAGCTTTTTCTCATTTTTTCAATACGAAAAAAATACTCCATATTTGAAACACATTGAAATTTGATGAAATTTTCCATAACAATTTCATTCAAATTTTTCAAATTTTTCTTGAAGAAACAGAAACTATTCTAATCATGATTGTATGAAAAAAAGGTTTTCATTTTTTCATCCTACTTCTTTTTAATACATTTTTTTTACTGCGAACTGTTCGCTCTTGAAATGTAAAATTTAATCTTAACCTCAAAATCTTAATAAGTCGCTATCGCACTTTATATTAGCATTGGAATTTTATAACAAATTCCATGCTTCAGAGGAATATTGCTTATTGTCAATGTTTGTGTTGAATGCACTTTACCTTCACCTCAAAACAGTTACATGGAATGCATAAGATTCCAATGGTTTATATGCTTTTAAATAATGTATGGTTTAAGAATTGTGGGATTGAATAAATTATGACATTTAATTCACTACAGTGACTAATGGTACTGCTCTGATATTTTCATTCAGATCTTCAACTTGCAGAGCATACAGATCACAATTTTCGATTTTTTTTTCAGTTTTATGGATGTATCGGGTCTTCATATCGCCCTACAATTTTTCAAATAGTCAATCTGTATTGAAATAAAAAAAAACAATTTTAAAAACCTCTAGCAACAGATACATACTATAGGGGTGCACATGCACTTTTATTATCACCTGTTCGGTGTAAAATTATTTTTTACCAACTAAAAAGGAACTTTCAACCTAATAGTTGAACTCTCAATCAAAAACATAAATTTTCAACGAAGAAGTTTTATGTCTCTAACAAAAAACACGAACTTTAAACGAAATACATGAATTTTCAAACAAATAATTCAATTCTTAACTACAAAAGATCAAGTTTCAATAAAAAATATCAATTTTTAACCAAAAATAGAATATAAATATAAAGAAAAATTTCCTACAAAAAAACAAATTTTCATCAAAATATGTGAATTTTCGAACAAGTAGTTAAATTTTGCGTCTACGAGAAGCACCCCCTCTACTAACCACTCTACCTTGAAGGTGTTCGCACAAGAAATTCCGCTGCAGCGCGCTGGAAATGTCTTTTAAATCCAATTAAACCGCTGGCGATCAAAAGGGGATACGCTCGAAAAGCCGTCGTTTAAGTTTGCCCCTGGATCACACTTTTTTCAGCTAATTTTTTAATACCATATTCCAATAAAAACTTTTATTGCGCATATTTTTAGTCCTATAAATAAATATGATAACTTTATTAATTTTCGAAATATTCAAGAAAATTTTACTTTTTTATGCAATCGCAAAATACGAATTTTTTGTGTTTAACTCGCCATAAGTTCTACATTAATTATAATTTTTCAATATAAATTCCTAAAAATATGCACCATCTTATAACGAAAGTAACGGTATTCATAGAATTTTAATTAATTGTCACTAAAAATTTACAACAATTTTTATTCTTCTCATGGCGTAAATTAGATATTGAAAGTTTTAAACGCTTCGGAAGTCGAACGAATTTTCAGAAAAATAAAATTAATGGTCACCTAAACTTTTGTTAGGATTTAAGGAAGTTTTTTGTGAAATATCAGGCAATTATGTTTCATGGTTTAAAAGTTACAATTGATTTAAGATCTCAGCGCTGTTCCGTAAGCGTGCTAGCTCGTCCTGCAATATCAACGTCTGTATAACAGCGGACGATTGGAAGGTCAAGCCGGCCACTAAAACAAAAGAGCAAATGTTTATTTTGATTTTTTCATAACGAACATAATGCACAGAAACAATATTGTAGAATAGTGTTGGCATATAATATTCTGTTTAGGATAGTTTAAGTTTGTTTAAAATAAAAAGAACCTAAATATGAGTAGAGACAGGAAAAGAAATAGTTGTGAAGAAAATTGGTTGAAGAATAAGAAAATATTTTCCCGAAATAAGGTACTACTTAAAAGTATCAAGTCTTAATAGCTTTTTTCTAAAAAAATCTTGTATTTTAACATTAGTTCAAATAGTCTAATATAATTTTTCACATTGAATTCTACTATTGAAAATGTAAAAAGTTTTGAGTATCAAATTATTACGAAATTAATGGAGGGCATTCCATGAATAAACGTTTCTTTTACACAAAAAGTTTACAAAACTTATGTGTTATATTGTAGGGATAGGGATATATTACTAAGTCTAAAACTATAAGGGACGGTATAAAAGAAAAAGTAATCCCAGCGAGAATTTTCAAAGTTGCTGAAGCTTGCTGCCGAGAAAAATGTTTTGAAAAAGTTCCAATTGCTTATCAAGAAAAACTTCACAATCAGTTTTGGGACCTTGGAGATTTTCATGAGCAAAATTGGATACTCCGCAGAATGTTAAAATGTAGAGATCCCGTTGAAATGAAAGCGGTTTAAAAGTTTACTTATTTGCTGCTGACGAAGAAAAAATTCAAATTTGTAAAAAATTGTTGCTTCGATTTCTTTGTTTAGGTAAAAAGAGAATAGAAACTGTTCAAAACAATATTTTAAATAAGCAGCCTTTGAAAAATTTAGCAGGTGGGCGACGTGAAAACCATGTTAAATTATCGGAAGATATAAAAAAATGATTGAAGAGCATTTTGAATCAATTCTACATCGCACTTTTCATTATACAGGTCAATCTACGAACCTTAAATATTTTGAAAACCCATCGTTGCATCTCAAAACTTTGTACAAATTATTCGAAAAAGATTACTTAGAAAAAGCGGGCATGAATTAACAATAAGTACAACTATCTATTTTAAATATTTTAACCATAATGCCGACTTCACTTTCAAACTTCCTCGAACTGATATATGCAATACTTGCTATAAAAGTGAGACTGAAGAAGTGACAAGTGAAGACTTAATTAAACACAAAGAAAATGCTCAAATTTATTTATCATTGAAGAAGCAAATACTCTCTGAAAATACTAGTCTATGTTGCGAATTTGACTTTGCACAGAACTTACCCTTAGCTCAAATACCGATGTCCGAAAAATTTTTCAAACGGTTAGTATGGCTTTTTTATTTAATGTGCACACACGCAACACGAACACAAGCTACATGTTTCCTCTTCTTGAAGGGATTGTAAAAAAAGGATAAAAAACTATATCCAATTTTATTCAGTACGCAATAATGTATTTTATTTTTTGCTTCTATTGTCTATTTATTTGCAAATTGAAATTAAGTATATCTTTTCAGTTCGTGGACAATCCTATTGCCAATGTGATAGGAATTTCGGCACATAATCGCGGAAAAAATAATAATTAGAGCGCATTGAAACGCCGGATGAATATACGGAATTGATTCAAAACGCTCGTTCTCCTCCATTTACTATGATAATAAAATGGAGGATGCAGGATTTTGAAAACAGTTTCTAAAGCAAAATCCGCAAAACGAAAAATAGACGTTTATTATAATTATAAATTGGAGAAGGCAACTTCTTTTTTGTTTACTACTGATCTTAAACTAAAAAATCTTCCAAGAAGTTTTCCACCTCAAATTGGACTAAAATCGGCTAAAATAAAAGATGTGAAATTTTTTTAATTTTCTAAGCGCCCCTGAAAAATAATTCTTTGAAAATTATTTTGCGCATTTTACTCATTATAATTCTGTTGAACACAACACTTAAGACAGAGATGAAAATGATTAAATTATTTATAAAGAAATCGTACAAACTATTATATAAATATTATGCAAGTTTTAATTTTTATGATTTGTTATTAAAAGTAATAAACAAATGTAAATTATAATGTCTTCATTATTATTTTGGTGGCCGGCTTGAGCTTCCAATCGTCCGCTGTCATACAGACGTTGATATTGGAGGACGAGCTAGCACGCGTACGGCACAGTGCTGAGATCTTAAATCAATTGCGACTTTAAAACTATCAAACATAATTGCCTGATATTTTCCAAAAAACTTCCTTGAATTCTAACAAAATTTTAGGTGACTGTTAATTTTAATTTTCTAAAAATTCGTTCAACTCCCGAAGCGTTTAAAACTTTCAATATCTAGTTAACGCGATGAGAAGAATAAAAATTGTTGTAAATTTTTAGTGAAAATTAAATAAAATTCTAGTTAGCTTCGCTTTATGTTTGTAAAGTTTTTCTTGATAAGCAATTGGAACTTTTTCAAAACATTTTTCTCGGCAGAAAGCTTCAGTAACTTAGTAATATATTCCTTTCCCTGCAATATAACGCATAAGTTTTCTAAACTTTTTGATTAAAAGAAACGTCTATTCATTGAATGCTCTCCATTAATTTCGTAATAATTTGATACTCAAAACTTTTTACTTTTTCAATAGTAGAATTCAATTTGAAAAATTATATTAGACTATTTGAACTAATTTTAAAATACAAGATTTTTTTAGAAAAAAACTATTAAGACTTAATACTTTTAAGTAGTACCTTATTTCGGGAACATTTTTTCTTCCTCTTCAACCAATTTTCTTCACACCTATTTCTTTTCCTGCCTCGATCCGTATTTAGGTTATTTTTATTTTATGCAGTTTTAAACTATCCTAAACAGAATATTATATGATATTTGTAAATCAACAGAAAAAAGTCATCGGACAGAGATTCTTAGTTGACTTCTAAAACAAATTGACTCCCAGAAAAAGGGCGAAACTCTTCATTTTTTTATCGAAATTATTTAAATAATTAACAGTTATTGCAAATTTACCAAGCGACATAGATAAGAGTCACCGCATAGCCATTCTCAGTTGACTCCGTAAACAAATTGACTCTTAGGAAAAAAGATAGACTCTTCATTTTTCCATCGAAACTTTTAAAATAATTAATAGTTCTTGTAAATTTACAAAGAAATATAATAAATTAAACGTATTCTTTAAAAAATAGCCTTTTATGAAAGTTGTTTAAATAATTACAATGTTTGAAGATTAAGTAAATGTTTTAATAAAAAAAAAATGAGCTTCACTCGAACTTGCCTTGACGCCGGTTTCTAACAATGCATCGGAAATGTAACGCGTAACGCATAACGCTTTTTCTTGGACCAACTTTCAAATATAGGATTCTGAATTTCCAAAATCTCTGTCAAAACAGATGAATTTGTTACCAGATAGTTAAATTTTTAACAAAGAAAGTTTGATTTTAAAGCAAAAGGATTAATTTTCTACCAAACAATAAAAATTTTCAATTTCAAATATTAATTTTCAATAAAAAATGGTATAATCGAAATGTTTTGTTACAGAAATTTCTTTTTGACAAGCTAAAAAGGAATTTTGAACAAAATAATGGAATCCTGAATGAAAAAGATTAGGTTTCAACTAAGAATATTGCTCGTCTACCAAAAATGGCGAATTTTCCACAAAATCCATAAAGTTTGAAACAAATATATGATTTTCAACTTAAAAATACCCAAAACAGATGAGGTTTCACCTATGAAATTATTATTCCACCAAAAATGCAATATTTCAGATTTTTGTTTAAAAAAATAAATTTCACCCAAGAAAAAGCGTAATTTAAAAAAAGTACCTGGATTTTCTACCAAAAAATATTGCAATTTAAAGTGTCAACAAGGTTTATTTTGTACAAAAATAGACTATCTCAAACAACAAACAGAACGTTTCAATTAAAAATATTAATTTTTAACCCAAAATGTATAGTTAAATTTTCACTTCAATAAATTAGTTTAAAAAAAGGATTTTCAACAAAATAGCTAAATCCCTAATCAGTAAGATGAGTTTTCCATCAAGAAGATGAATTTTCAACTAAAAAGATTAATTTTCTACTAAACAAGACGAATTTTAAAGAAAATCCATATATTTTTAAATAAATTGGTAATTTTTTAACTACAAAATATCAAGCTTCAGTTAGAAATATTAATTTTCTACCAAAAATGGCATAGTTGAATTTTTAGTTAAAAACATGAATTGTAAACAAAAAAACAGTGTTACAAAAATTATTTCGAAGGAGATCGAATCCATTTCACATTAAGAACGTTCTGCACTTAAAGTCGCAGAATCTATCAGGAAGGTAATTATGTGGTGTTTAGATTAAATTTTGCCAGAAATATTTTACGTTATAAAAAAATTACTAGAGTTTTGACATCTATGTTTAAAAGGTTAAGTTTTAACCAATAAGATTAATGTTTTACCAAACAGACGAATTTTGCACCAAATACTTTATTTTCAAACTATGAAGGAACAGTTTTTTAAATTTTTTGTTGAAAATAATCAACAATTAAGTTGAATTTTTTTTTGTTCTTTCGAGAGCTTCATGCTCAATAATTACGCATGTGTCACGCTTCGTGCTTGGTTTTTTTATACCCCCTACATTTGTGCACCTAATTTTTTAAATAAAATGTAATAAAATCTACAATTGTTATTTGGTCATTATGAATTCTCTTTTGTTAAAGCTCCTTTATTAAGGATTCAATTATTTCATTTCAAATTCGTCTTTTTTTAAAGTTCGATTGATTTTCATGTAAATTACGATTTTTTTCTCGTAGAAATATCAACTATTATAATTTTATTTGAAGATTTAATTATTTTGTTGAAAATTAGTTTGAGCTACCTTTTTAATTTTTTTTTCGGTTAAAGATTCCTTATTTTAGTCAAAAATTTGTCTCTGTGGAAGAAAATTAAAATTTTTTTTGAAATGCATTTTGTGGTTTGATGCAGCTGTTATTGTGCTAAAATAATAATAATTTTTAGTTGAAATGTGAACTATTACATTTTTTGTCGAGGTGTCGTCTTTGTTGGTTCAAAATGTATCTACTTATTCGAAAGTTTGACTATTTTGGTAAAAATTAATATTTTTGGATAAAAGTGCAACTATTTGGTTAAAAATTCATTAATTTTATAAACTGAAAATTAAACTTTTTGGTATTCAGTGCAAACGGTTTTGTTTAAAATTTGTCCTTTTTAATGAAAGAGTTGCATTTACAACCAAATAGTTTAAATTATAACGGTATAGATAAATTTTCAAACTACAAATATAAATTCTAAACTCGATGGTCAAATTACAAAAAAAAACATTAATCTTTAACCAAAAACAGTAGCATTAGAAAATAAATTCTCAATGAAACTATAGTTTTGCACATCTTAAAAGTAAAAGAAAAGAATTTTCAATAAAATATTGAAATTTTTAACCAGGGTTGAATTTTAGAACAAATTCATCAATTTTAAACAAACTAGATGAATTTTTAACCTGCAACTATGGATTTTCGATAGCAAATTCAATAGTTGATATTTCAACGAATGAAGATGCTACCAAAAGAGATGAATTGTAAAAACAAACAAACGAGTTTTCAATCATAAAGATTACTTTTCCATAAGTTAGTTTCCAAAAAAAAGAGTTTTCAACAAAATAGTCAAATTTTCAACCAAACAGATGAATTTTTAACTACAATTATAAATTTTTAAATTAGAAAGACGAATTTTCAACAAATCAAAAACTTTCAGTTAAGAAATAAAAAAAATTATTCCAGTTCTTAAACTTTGAAGCCAAAAGACTATTTTTCTGTAAACCGTTTTTTTTGTAATATATTTAAAAGTGAAAAGTCTAGAGGACACTGGGACACTTTAGCAAGCCCGAGATTCGACAATTGGCAGAAGCGTGTATTTTACTGGTATTTAAAAATAGTACATATGGTATATATATAATATTTTCATTTTCAAATAAATTTTTTTATAATAATCTTGTAGAAGATATTCTACAATTAATAAATTTGCGTTCAATACTGTAATTTTTTATCCAACTTTCTCAGGATTAATCTACTCTTGTATTCAAAATTTGTACAGTACTCATATATCGCGTAATTCATTACAAAGTAGTGTAATGATTTTGTATAAACCGAAGTAATGAAACAGTTATTACTAAAATTGTTATAACATTGAACGCAAGAACTAATGTTGGGGAGACTTGACCAAGATTTTCAGGAGAGAGTTCACTAAATGGCGACAAGCTACTACATGTGTTTTTCTATCTATAAGGTCATCCATTGAACCGTGGCGACCAAAAGGGGACACGGCCGGATTCAGCTTGAGAAGTATTGTCCTGAGTGTCAATTTTTAAAATCTTTCTCATTTTAATTTTAAAGACTGATACATGTAGAAAATTTCAAAGCGCATATTTTTTTCCTCTTTCAAAAATTTATAGGTTTTGTAGTTTTTCAGATAATTGGTAAAAAGTGGATTTTTTGAAAACGAAAAATTCCAATCTTTTTTCACTTCAACTCGCTCTAATTTAGCCAATTTTCATAATTTCCCGATTTCCCCAATACAAAGTACGTGTTTAAGTCTTCTGAAACTATCTAAGCAAGAAAAACAAGAATATTGTAATAAACAAAAAAGTTATTAATTTTTTTTTAGGCAATGCAAAAGTCATGAATGTTAACCTTCAAGCGCCTCGTTTAACGAACAAATTTTAAGCTTCGGAAAGCTTTCAGTGAGAAAGTTGTCCATTAAGGTTCAAAGAAGTTTTCTGGAAAGGTTTAGATCAATTGGAATAATAGTTCAAAAATTATGAATGTTTTAAAATCCAAGCGGTAATCTTGACGCTGCCCAAAAACGTGCCTGGCCGGCT
>JAAAKG020144397.1:0-11132 GCA_010014905.2 Druon quercuslanigerum
TTCCTCCCCCATTTTGATATTTCTAACCTTTCCTCTACAATTTCTTTTCCTTGCCTTGCCCCCCCCTAGATTTTACTTTTCAGTAACACCAACAACAGTTTGGCTTTTTAATATCCTGATCGACCAACTGTGTTTTGCCCAACTGAGGTACACTAAAAAAATATACGAAAAATTAAAAAATACCTTTCCGTTCAAAAACTTTGCAAGCCTCAGTTACCATTTAAATGCATCCCTTAAATCTGTATACCTAGGTTGAAAATGGTAATTGTAAGAGTTGCCAGGAGAGCATAAAGCTTTTTTACCTGTGCACAAGCTATCCGCTTTCTAAACCACTCTCCATTTACGAGCCAACTTCTCCCTGAACTATATTTTATGCAAAAGTGTTAGTGTAAAATGTACAAAGATTAGAGGCCATAGTTACACAATAAAAATGAAACTCTAAAAATAATTTTATCTATAAAAATAAAAATAATTCAAATCAGTGTCAATCTCGAGATCAAAACAAAAGTTTCCGAACAGAACAAGAGTTGAAAGTCAGACTGGTTACGCCAGCGCCACACGATCATAAGAATAAAAACGGTTTGGGATATTTCACAATAAATCGAAGACAATAGCGAATACAGAGTAGGGAATTAATTTCAACACGATACTACAGAATTTTTATGACTCAAGAAAATTTTTATTTTAGACAGACCTGGAAACGGAAATCCTCTTTCAGATTTCATATAGAAAAAAATGCATACATTATTAAAATTCAAAATGAAACAGATTAATCATTTCTAAGCTTAGACAAAATTTTTAAATCATGAAAATTATCAACTTTTGCTTCGATTTTTGTGATATGGATTAATAAAATGAGAGCACAATAAAAGAAATACTATCATGAAAAATATTTGATAGTCGAAACATGTCAACATATTTACGCGGTGTTTACTGTATATCTATGCTCAAAGCAACTTATATTAAAGCTATTTGAATCTATAACTGATTTTAATTTATCTCCTCCAAACAATGTTTTAAACTTTAAATTAAGCAACAAAATCTAAATTTCAGTTCCTTTTCCAATTTTAAAACCTTTAAATTTAATAAACTTATTTCTCAAACGTTTTCAAACTTGAATTAAAGTCGTATAATTCGATTCATTAAAAATGAAGGATCTTATGATTAAAATTCTATTCAAATTTAAAATATTATAATTCAAGTCCTTTTTCAATGGTATTTCGTTCTAGAAAATTAAGTTTTCATGTTTAAATTGCTTTCATATTGACAGGGATATTTGAAAGCTTTCTATTTTTAAATATTATTCATATTTCAATTCTTCAGATTTAAGTGGTTCATCTCTTATATCATAATTAGAATAATTTTCAAATACATGTAAATATAAACATCTGACACATGTGAAAATCGAAGGCACCGCCTAATGCCTATGTGTATCAAAAAAATATCGGATAAGACTACCAAAATTTCGGTATAGGTAGTCACGGACGTTCAGTATATTTATTATTCTTCGGTTCAACTGAATGATTCTATTGGTTAAATTTTCTTCCAATCTAAATAAAAGAATGTAGTTAGCATTTTCATTAATTTGAAAATTCTTCTTCATTGAATTCAGAAGTTTTTCTACTAAGATTTTATCAAAACTAAATTTAGCAAACCTTTTGTTTAAGAATTACGTATTTGAAATTTGAGACAAAACTGAATATTTTTCCGATTAGACATGATAATTTAAAAAACACATTGCTAATTTGTTTAATGACGATCTTAATTCTTTTAATTGAACTAGAGAGACAAACAATATTTTTCTTTAATTCTAAACAAAAAATGTTGGCCTATAATAAAATGGCCAATGTTACGTTAACTGAACACTGAACCGTTGCTCAGGAAAATGTTCAAGCTCTGGATTACTTCGGATGGCGCGGTAGCGATTCTACACAAAATTAAACTTTATACTTAAAAACTCTGCACAAAATGATTTTTACTTTAAAATCCCTGCACACCATTTAATTCTACACAACAAATATAATTGTGTAGCGGTGTAAAGAAAATTATTAACAAAATTCTACTGTGCAAGTAAGTTTCAGTACCAGAAGCATACTGTAGAAAAGTGGCTGAAAATAACATGTCTGGTTGTAATGTTTTTACAGTGATTCATGTTAATTCTACAAGTTCATTGTGAACCTGCAAGGAATAACGGTGAAATTTCACAATTTTTTATTCAATTTTACGGTAAAAGTTTAATATTATCACGGAAATCAGTGGACATGTAAATTCAGGTGATCAACGTGGTACATTGCAAACAGAGCGCAATCATTCATGACCGTAATTTACCACGTGAATATCTGTACCCCACTCTTTTTTTGTACCTCGCTTCCCACGGCAATGGTTTCGCTATCGATACTCGATGGAGACACTACAAAATGTGTAAAAAAATGCAGAATACGGCGAGTCCTATCCGGGAATAACTGATCCAAGCGCTGCTTAACTTCGGCGAGCCAACAAGAAACCTTAAACTAGCCCATATGTCCAAGTGGACAATTTCTATAGTGATTCAAGATTGATGTATAAATGACCATGGTTCTAACCTTGGTGGATTCTTATCTCGGAAACAAAAGCCAGACACGCGAGATGCTGCCATTACCTTGACCGCGAAGAGCAAAATGACAGCAAACCATTGATTTCCTTCATCCTCCTTTTTTATTCAGAGAGCACATTTCTCTCCTCGATCTTCCCTCTTTCCCGCCCCTTAATCCCCTGTTGTTGCATGAACCAACCCTTGTTTTCTACCCCTATTCGAAGGGGAAGCGGGCGCAGATTTCAGTCAAGCGCGTACCTGCCAGCGCGCCAGCATTGCCAACAATCAGCCACGCGTGTGACCCCTCCCCCTCCCAAGTGCCAATGTGCAATCCCTGATTGTTTTTTGTGGGTAGATCATTCGAAGTCTAGGAATACAATCGAGTTAGGCAACCCGGGAAATCAGCTGATGCTAATTAATGCTATTGTAAGCAATAACAGGCTCTGCAATGAATTTGAAGAGCTCTGACCGCCCTGTATTTTAAATTGCAAATGGAGGCTCACTTAAATGTCATTTTGAATGAACTAATTGTCCAAATTTACAGTTTTTTTAAAAACAGTGTCGCTCAAGTTAATTGTCAAGGAATTGAAATTGACCAATACAAGCCTTTGCGTACTTTCCGGAATTGTTTGTGGTGACTAAGGCTATTTATTAAATTTTCTGTGCTTTACAATAGAAGCACAATTTTCTCGGAAAATAAAAATCCCGAAAATATAACTACCAAATTAAAAAATGTAGGAAGGTTCATATTAACGAAAAAATAAATTTACCCAAAATATTTAGCAAACGAAATTAAAATATTCCGAAAGTAAAAGACAATGAAACTAGAAACATTCAGGAATTTCCAACTAATAACAATTTAAAATTCGATGGGTTTTACGAAGAATGGGCTATCTTTTCGTTACCGTGAAGAATTAGGGTAACTGCATTGTGTATGAAATTTAGCAAACACGTACAAGTGTTGAAATCTTTAAAAAACTCTTTTTTTTACAGTTGTATGAGCCTAAATTACATTACAAACTGTAATACAAAATACTAGAGTTTTGAATTCGTAGGAAATTTTTCAAAAACTAATGGGTTATTTATTCCTCTTCAAAACTTACCTGAATGTAGTTAGCCCCATTCTTAACGGTAACGAAAAGACAGCCTATTCTTCGTAGAACCGATCCAATTAATACTTTGTATCTATGTTAGAAAAATATATATTATTTTATGTGGCGCATTTGATATGCTGTAACAAACAGTCTTTGTTGAGAATTATATTTTCTATATTTTTAAATATTCGAAATGTTTATTTTTTGCTAATAGGAAAATTCAGTTACAAGTTTCCCAATTTTTAGTTGAAATGACAGAAGTTGCTTATTCATTGTATCTGAAAATGCCGAAACTCGTCACAAAAAAGTTTACTTTTTGAGAATTGAAGTTTAATGCCGTTACATGCACAGAAAATCACGATTATTATTGTTATTATTACTATTACAACATTAAGCCGCGTCTCTTTCGGGGTAGGCGTGTCTCACTCGGTGGGGAAGGGAGTAAAGTGAGGTAGGGATTATAGAATTTTTAGATTGATCTAGAATTCTTGTGTTATTTATTTAAACAACACGTTCATTCCGCAACACTGGTCCGACCCAGGTTGCTGATCAATCTCTCTAGCAATCGTTCGTAATTTAAAATCAGAAATTTGAAGAAATTATGAACTTAGACTATCTCCTTTGATTAATTACACTTCTTTATTAGATTTGCCTTTCCTTGTTTTCTTCTTCTTTTTATCTATCCAATATATATAATTTCAGCTTTGTTAAAATATAAAGCAATAAATATATAAAAAAAGAAATTAGGTTTTGAAAAATGTATTTTATACTATTCAAAATAGACATTGACTAGTTTTACGGATTTTTATTTTTATCGCTCAAATATAGCGCCCGAGCTATTGTTACGGAATTTTATCTAACGCTAGGCCTGAACGAGCTGGAGAAGGGTTCAGTCCTACGGAAAATTTCGTAACGGAAGACAGTTCGAAAAAAATAACTTTCTATATGAAGGAATAGTTCAGCGAGAATAAAACTTTCATATTTCCCTCGTATTACTATGAATAAACAAATTAAAGGTGATCTGCTGGAGAAAATGTACTTTTTCCCCCTACAAATATACGTCTGTTTAATAAGGTTTCAAGTTTCTTTCAGAAATTTGAAATTATAGATGTCACTACAATCTGCTGTGAAGAAAATTAAATTATGTCAATTTTTTCCAAGATTTTTTGGTAAAAACAAAACATATCTGTCTCATATTATGCCTTGGGAAACAATATATTTCAACCCCAAACAATTTCATGACATCACCAGGGACAGGCTGTCCAATTTCATATGAAATCGGTCAGATACAGATTCAAGGCCTTCAAAATGGAAGCCGCCAAAAATAAACATTTCTTATTTTGAGGTCTTCCAATCGAAAGAAAATCAATAAATGAATACCATTTTAAATGAAATGCCAAATAAAAGTGTTACTTTCTGAACAGAAAAAAGATGAAAAAGGGTGATGAAAAGGGCAAGTAACTGATAAACTGTGATGATTACCAAAGATGGATTACATAATTATTATTTATTTTTTGTAGTGTACATTTATAAACAAAAAATCTACAATTGCCCCCCGAACTATGCCCGATTCAACAGTACGTCTGATCCCCCACAATCTAAAAGTCCCACTTTTCCAAAAATAACTTTTATTCTCTCGTCTAACATAAAAGCAACGATTTAAAATTCCTCTTAGTCCAAAATATGAACACAATTATAAATCCTCGTATTGTTAAAGATCGAAAAACGCGATTTGCGTGTATTGTATTTACAGAACTGTCGTTCAAAACAAACGTGGATGGCTGCTGGCGTCATTGCTTCTTCGGAAATGCATAGAAAAGTACGTTAATATAGCAATACTAACCTTAAAATAGCCGCCCTGATATAGAGTGTCTGGTGGTCCGAAAATCGCCACTTCCCACTCGAACATATTGTCCTCGTTAACGAGTTTGACGCGGAAGCCCTCGACGGGTTCCTCTTGGAGACTTTTGTATTCGAGTGCAAGGGCCCTGACGGCGCTACTCGTTGGCTGCGCCATGATATGTTTTACCCGTTTTTACCTCTAGAAACTTAATTCTCTATTCCAGGCAAGTAAGCGAAAAACAGGTCCTGGAAATCAGAGTTCAACTTAAATGCACAAACCACCAAGTCTCAAAACAATCCCTAAAGTCTTTCTAGATACGATGGGCACTTTGACACAATTGGTTTAAAGACTCAAGACTTTCGGCCTTTCTCGAGATTTTACCAAACTTTAAATTTTAAAACTTCAGAGTCCTGCCCATTCGTGCTCCACTCAAGGCGACACGTTTTCTTTTCTCGAATAAAAGAAACAAATTTACTTTTGAAATAAACAAAGGAACAAGACACGAAAGCTGCAGGCTGTTCGACTATCACGACACGACAATCTGCTCACGATGCGTTCAACATAACAGCTGATGGGTTGATGCTCGTCTGCGTCACTTGGCATTCTGCGGTTGCGCAATGGCTTGGCGACGCGTGCGCAGATATGATAAAAATTGACACATGCGCATAGTATTTTTCAATTTTGGCGCGGTATTTTAAATATATTAAAGTTGGCAGAAAAGTCATCTGATTGCTTTAGGATGTTAAACTGTTAATTTCCCTAATTATAGAATTTTTTAATGGTTGAAAAAACGTACAAAAATATCCATAAAATTTTGTCCACATTAAAGCTCATATATTTCCCGATGGCAATATTTTATCATTGATTTTTCACTTATTATCCTTGCTGTTTAAATTAAAATCAATGAATTTTGAAATGATTGATTTTTAATGACTTTTTTACAAGATCCTGATAAACAATTCTTCAAGATTGGAATAAACTTTCTAATTGTCTAAGTTTCAACGCTTGAAGTTTAATTTCACCGTTCAAAAATCATGTTTTCGAAATGGACGCTTTAAAAATGAATCGATTTAAACTTTGAGATTTTTTCTTTGGAATGAAATCCCATTTTTACAAAAAAATCTATAAAGTGGCTTTGAATAATATTTGATATTACATGCTATGGTAGTTATTATTCATACTTACATATCAACTTTTTAATTTCTATGTTTTCAATTTACAATTATGCCCTGAATGCGCAATTATAAAGCAGTTTAATTTTTAGGGCCTTAAAACAAAAGTTTTTGGCTTAAAAAGTATAAATAAGGGTTGTCTTTTAAATTTTTAATATTTTCTCATTTCAAATTCACCTATTAAAAATGTCTAGGCAATTTCACTATTAAATTGTTCAAAATTTTGAAATTTTGTATTTAAATATTCTAAATTGTTTGATTTCAATTTTAGCCAGTTTTAAATTGACTAAAATTCATACTTAAATATTCTAAATTGTTTGGTTTCAAATTTCAACATACGAAATTGTCCGGTTTTGCAAATTCTTCGAAATCGTAGAATATACAGTTAAGAGATTTGATACATAGTTGCACAAATTGCAGTTTAAAGAATTCATAATTAAACAAATGATTAAACTGAATGAATTCAGTACCATGAAAAATTGATATAACAATTTAACAAAATCAAGCCTTAAAATGAGAAGATGTTAGAATAAGGCATATAAAAATTAAATTATTTATTTTCACTATAATATATTAAAATTGTGGGCAATTTAGTTCGAAATTTTAGACAATGAATAATTTGAAGTTTAAAACTATTTTATGGGACGATTTCAATAATAAATAAGAAATCTAAAAGAAGTGTTTAATATTTAACGATTTTCAATTAAAAGGTTTAAAATTGTATCGCTTAAAATCAAATTAGATCAAAATAGAGATACCTGCAATGTATACATCTGTAATCGAATATTTTGTCTAATTTTTAATAATTATAATATTAAAGTTCTGAATAACCATGTTGAACGCTGTACTTTCAATTATTCGTTTGCATAAGTTTTAATACTACAATAAAAATTTAGACTGCTAAATTTTGATAAGTATAATAAACAATAAAAGTTTTTCGATTTTTTGAAAACTTAAATTTACCAAAAGTTATTAAGATTTTAAAGGATTTAAATATGAACCAGTTTTAATATCACAATTATTCTTGGTAAAAAAATATTTCATTTTTAACGTCGAAAATGATGATAAATTTATTTTTCATTTAAGAAAAATTTGTTTAATTAATTTTATTAAGAAATTATGATTTTTGTATGTAAAAATAAGTTAAAATTATAGAATTTCAGAAGCTTTGACTTTGAAACATTCAAATTAGTTTTGAATTTGAATTTGTCAAATTGTGATCCCTTCGAACTAACAATTATTTAATTTCAAAATTTTACTATATTTAATTATTCAACGTTAAACGCTTTTAACTAGAACAAATTCAATCTATTAGGTATTTTCGCATCAACCATCAACTAGATTCACATCGTTTAAGCTGAGGGGTAAACAATGGACCAAATGTATAGAATAAAACTTTATTTCTTTAATATCTTCGTAATGAATAATAAATACTATCATTTTATTATGCCACTAAATAGTTTTTAACAAATGAAAACTATTTTTCCAATACACTTATGTAGAAAAAATTAGTTTTTACGAAGATATTAGCAAAATAGGGCTAAAATGGACCGAATCCCACGCATTTGGTCCATAGTTTTTCCCTCAGCAATAAACGAAGTGATGTTAGCTGGTGATTAAGATGAAAATACCTAATAAATAATCGATCAATTTTCGAAATTCTTTAATCAAAAATAAAATTGTTTAATTTGAAACGCTTTTAATGTGAAATTATACAATTTCAACTCGTGCCTAATAAAATTGCCTAAGCTATTGGTTTTATGTAAAATTTTACTTTGTCGGGTTTCTTCAAATCTACACGTTTTGAGACCTACTGAGTCAGAAAAAACGATTTTTACGAAAGTTTCTCTCAGTCTGTCAGTCTGTAGTCTGTAGTCTACAGTCTGTATTTTGTAGCAGCGATAACACACAGTTTTTTGGGCCTAAAAAGAAAGAACGAGTTCGTAAAACAAATGAAAATGAATGAAAATGCAAAAAGTGGCCGCATTTTCAAAACATTTGAGACTATTTTTTCAAGATTTAAGAATTCTATGTGCGGCAATTCATAATACTAGAAAACTCGAACAATTTATCCTTACGACTTTTTCCGATAAAATGAAAATGATCAGAGTTATAGCACTTTCAAAATCCAAAAAAACAAATCAAAATGAACATTTTAAGCCGAATAAGACATTATATGAAAAAAGTCAAGAGAACAAGTCTTCATTTTTAAAAGCCCAAAAAGATTATTATGACGACTTTTCGAATTTTGCCGAAAAGTTAAAAATTTTAATTTTGATCATGCAAAAAATAATGAAAAATCAAAAATTTCATTTTGCGGTCGAACTATGCATGATACGAAAAAAATGAATCAACTAAAATTGCGCACCCTGAAAACATCTACAAATTGGTCATTATTCCCATTTCGATAGGACGCATATTTTTTGTTTTTAGTCGTAAAAAACAACATTTAAAATAAAAAAATTAAAGTTTTGGACAAACGACACAAGCTATGAAAAAATAGACAAAAGTTGCTCTTGCAAAAAATAGCGAAATCTCATTCAAATTTGCCATGAATAATTTTTGATAGGACACGTAGTTCTCGTTTTAATCGTAAACAATAACATTCCAAATTAAAAAATAAATTTTTTTTTGGAAAAACGATACAAGTTGCAGTAAAATGTTGAATAATAATTTTTATTTTAAAAGAATGCGCATTTTTTTATTGATAAAAATGATACAGTAAAAATACTTTTGTGAAGGAATAATAAAAAAAAAAAGAAATTAAAAGGAGATTTGAAGCACTGCCATTCCGAGGTCCAGAAATAAATATATTATACATTTGATATAATAGAGTTGAACATAATATAGAAAAGTTCGCATTTTCCACGAAATCAAGTGTGAAGCCTGATATACGTGATGAGAATGTGTTCGTTAAAGCCGAAGGAGCTTTAACTAAAGAGAATTTACAATTACCAAATGGCAGTTGCCGATGATTTGACCTTTAATTTTAAAACGCTTG
Organism: Druon quercuslanigerum; assembly: GCA_010014905.2. Lineage (NCBI taxonomy): Eukaryota > Metazoa > Arthropoda > Insecta > Hymenoptera > Cynipidae > Druon > Druon quercuslanigerum. Next base: position 9,683 of record JAAAKG020144397.1, read on the forward strand.
CGCACAAATGTGCGGCAAACAGACCGAGCGCGTAGCGCGAGGTAAATGCATCACCAAGGGCGAAGCGCCAGAGCCAACAGTCGCGCGCCTTAAGCGCGCTCCAGCTTGCGAGCGAAACGAGCCAGGCGCGTAGCTCGCCATGAGAATGTGACCCCGAGGCGGGCAGATTTTTAAAAATTGAAAAGCGTTTTCAATTAAAAATTATAAATTATTATTTTAAAACAGTTTTTAAATCTTAGTACGTTTAAAATTTGGTTCAATTAGGAGTTTTTAAATGACGTATTAAAAAGATGCTTATCACGTAGCAAATTATTTTAAAACAAAACACGAAAAATTGAAAGGACCGTTATTTTTCACCTATCAAGTAATACATATAAATTTGTTAATAAAAAGATAAAAAGAAAAGAAACAAGTGCAATGGAAAAGAAGATTTCGTATAGTGGTTTTGTAATATTGCTTTATTTTTTTAGAAGACGAATTAATTCACAAAACTGGCGGTGAATAGGCCCATAATGTTACAACTGAAATCTGGAGAATTTAAACATGAATTTCCAATTTATTCACGTCTCTTATTGAGAAAATTTCAATTGGCATCTAGAAATTCCTTGAACTGTTTTAAAACCACTTGGAATTGTATTAATCACTTGAAACCTGAAAATTATTTCTTATTATTAAAAAATCCCTTGAAATCTTTTGACAGCTTAGCGGACCGAGTGAACGGTTCGGTCTACACTAGGGTCAACGTAATTGGGTAAATGTTCCGTTTACGTGGTCCGCTAGGAAATGCCTTGAATTATTTTTAATTTTTATGCAATTTTTTGAAATTCACCTTTTTCAATCGTATCATATTTCTTCTTGGTAAGTTGACGATGACAAGTTGCAAGTGGTGGGCTTCTCACCGATTGGTATAGTGTCGCAAATAAATTTGCGAAAATTAATAACACATGCATCATTATTCTTTTTAGAATATACCTAATATAAAAAAAATAGAAGAAAAAATTATGAGGCCATCGAACGCATTGTAACCGCCTTATGTAGACTTAAGTTGCAAAACTTTAAATTATCTTTTTTTTAATGTGCAAACTCAGTCTTATTTTTGAATTTTAGGAGCTCAATATAAATTTCTTCTGAATTTCTTGCCCCCTCCGAATGTATAGTCTGTATAATTTAATTATAATTTAGTTTTTTTTCGGTCTACTGGTCTTATAAAAATATACATATGTCTTTTAATATTGATTTTTTGATCGTAAGTTGTGAAAAATGTCTCTCGAGCTCCGCTGAGATTCTAACCCAGGTCAGGTGAGACAACTCAGCGGCGCCATAAACGAAAAACAACATGCCATATAATGCATATTTTTTTGCTATTTTTTACAAAAAAAAAAATTTTTTTTGCTCTATTAGTTTTCGAGAAAACAAGGCGCCGCTAGCTTGCCGGCAACTCAGCGGCGCC
>JAAAKG020144398.1:0-11132 GCA_010014905.2 Druon quercuslanigerum
CTGGGGGGGGTGTGGGGGGGGGTGATTCCCCGACTCCTCGCGCGCTGGAGCGGTACCTGTAGACACAGCTTACCCGATGCCCCCATTCCATTTTGTTTCCACAGTACGGCTTCAGGACAGCCCTAAGGCCTCCGCTCCGATGAGCTACGCCCGGCACGTTACGCGCTCCGATCCGTCGCCGTTATCTGACGCGTAACTTACCGCCTAATAAACACACTCTAACTGATAACACACACATTCTTGTACGTTCGAACCACACCACAAACACCACTTAAGAATGGCAACGACGCAACAACACATACACGATCACACTACACACCAACACACACGCGATCACACGACACAACCACACTTAGAGTTTAATTAGAAATGTATTCTAATAGGAAAATATATTGTTCATCTTTTTATATTCTAAACCGTTCGTTCGTTTCCTTGTAAAACCTGCCCCAACTCCTGAACCCCTGCCAGACTGAAGCGTCCAGTGGGACTATATATGTAAATCAAATCGATAAAAATTAAATTTTCCTAAACGAACTTCCACATTCTATTTTCAAAAACATTTGTTTCCAGTTCTCTGAAAATGGTACTTAATCGCAATTGTTCTTTACTTTAAACTTCGACAATCTAAAGATTTCCATGCAACATGCTTTTTAATATATTATTAAACTAAAAATAATAATTTGAAACAAATAAAATTCTAAAGTGAGCGAGAATAATACTATTTTAGTACAGTTTAATTGATGAACATATTTTATTTGTAATGGAAAAAGTAGTTAAATACACGAAGCAAATGACTTTTAAGGGTATAATTTTATAATAGATTACAGAAAGAACAATTTTGAACCAAGAATGGAATTTTAATGGTTACAAATAAAAAAAATGTTCCCAAATCATAAAAAAGTAGCATACTGGGATGATAAAAATTATAATTAATTTGGCATAAATCAGAAAAAATTTTAAAAAATTTTCTGTTTGCAGAGTTTTTAAATTTTATTGAGTTTCAATTTTTTTACATAGCTGAAGGCCAAAAAAGTTTTCTGAATTCTTTTTGGATTTTAATCTAGTATTTACTGACTGATAAATTCTGTTTAATTCACCACTGCTTACGGAAATATTGTTTAACACTTGTGCAAAAAATTTTATAAACTTATCTTCATAACTATTAGCTTAAACAATTTTTCTGGGCTTTTTAGGATTTTTTATATTCAGGTTACACTAGAAAAAAATCGACTATATGCAATAATAGAAATTGGAATGACAACACATTTTCTGATTTTGTAATCTATATGTTCATCAATTGTGTCATTTTAGTACCGACAATTCAGGTCAAAATAATGTACTTGAAAAAAATAAACAGCTCTTCAGCATTAAAAAAATGTTTTGTATCCAATTTCCGATGTCTGAAAAAGCCACACATGTTCACAAAAATGTTTAAACTACACGTTATAAAAATAAGTTCATAAAATACCAAAATAAAAAATTTCGAAATTTGCCGTATTGCAACTTTCAATTCATAGGTTTTATGGATTTTTTTTAAATACATTTTTTTACGAAAAAAAACTTCTTCATGTACCTCAGATAACATACAGCAATACTAAGAGGACTATGCAAAATTCGGGCCTACTCTCTTTAAAAGCATCGTTAAGAAATCGAGAACCCGCGAAAGATAAAGAGATTTTGATTTCGTTTAAAGTAGCGCAGAAAATTAAAACATTATCGGATGACATTGAGCCATGGACTGATATTACCGCAGCGTAGGAGGCCAGATACGGTGTACGGCAGAACGAATTAATTGTCGAAGAAAAGCTCGAAGGTGTTTAAATAATTTTTGTAAGTCTTAGAGCTTAGATTAATTACTCAATTTTTCACAGTTATTTATTTTAAAAAATTCTGCCCTGTCTTCTTATGCTCATCACTTTGTTATTTACAGGCTGCAGCTAATTTACAAACGTACTTAGATAAAAAGAGGGCAGGTGCATACGACAATGGTTTGCGACTACAACCTTTTATCGTCTTCGTGGGACCAGTCCGCCAGCTAGAAACAGTGTATGTAGTGTTCGACGAAATTAAATATAAAGTTGAAAATCCGATCGAAGCGGTGGATTCACTTTTTAAAATATTTTTTGCGGCCAATATTGAATATCCAAGAGATGCCTTCAGTATCTGGGTGATTTTTCAGAAAATAGTTTATGGCATTAAGACTGAGTACGATAGGCTTGGAACCCAACTTAAAATTCTCATGAGTGGAATCGAAGCTGGTATGATCAACAATTAATTTAACTTCTTGTCAATTTAATAGAAATTCTGTATAAATTCAAAGTGAATTCGTGTTTCGGTTGTACAATTAAACTACAAGGCAATAAACAATTGTTACATCACGTTCGTTTAGCTAATTCCAATTTCAAAATATTTCAATGCACAGATAGTGATTGGCAACGTTCTTATTTCACTCATTCTTATTTTTCTAAACACCGAAATACGAAACATAGCGATTGCGTCATTAAACCGGTGAATCATCTTACTAGTTCTGCTCAAATACAGCAATCTGCTGCAGTTTTATATGCTGAAGATGATAGTTGTAGCACACATGCGAACAAAAATATCTCGAATTTAATTTATTGAGGCAAATGGATTCGGGTTTCGATGATGAAAATGATAATTTTGAGTACAATAAACCGGTGGCTATTTGTCCACCGATTGCAGCAATGCGCACTGATCTCGATCCAACAGAAGCTTTTTCTCAGTTACTGCCATGTCAGGGTTCTCTTTTCCTTGCTGACCTTTACAACTATCACGATGTTGTAAGAAAAAGAGTTCAGAATATTCAGAATCATGTCACATAATTTTTTAACAGAAAGGCAATATCTGTACTTGAGAATCACATAATTAGTCGTTAAAAATGTTTTGGTGAAAATTCAGATTAACTTTTACAGTGCAAAGGTATGTAAAATAGACGATAATTGAGCCGAAAACAGGGTGCAAATTTATCAGAGAATTCCTGTAAACTTAACGTTCATCGCGCTTACTCAGGTCTTGACTCGATTCTGCCAACTGCCATAAATTTGTCACAAAACGTGCAAATATATGAAGAAGTTATACTAAAATACAATAATTGTATCCAATTTTATTCAAGCAAAGTTTTGGCAGAGTAAAATAAAAAATTGTGAGGACAAATTTGTGCTTTCTATATTTTTCAATTTTGATGATTACGAGACAAACAATCCACTGGGTAGTCATACGGGATTCTCGAAATGTGGCGCGGTGTACATTTCAATTCCGTGCTTACCTCCTAAATATCAGTCGAAGCATGAAACATATTCCTCATAGCACTTTTTAATGCTTTGGATTGCAAAGCTTTTTCAAACAAATTCGTGTTTCAAAGAGCGCTCAAAGAGTTGAAATTTTTAGAGATAGTGGGAATTAGAATTAACTTTCATCGGGAAAAACAAACTACGTTTTTCTGCTTTGTTTGAATTCTGAGTGACAATCTAGGAGTGCATTCTATTTTGGGGTTTTCTGAGTGCTTTTGTTGTAATTATCCGTGCAGATTTTCTCTTATTCGAAAAGAGGAAATTAAGTCTACATTCTCTGATGAATAGTACACTCTCCAAAATACTGAAAACTGCGAACATAGACTAAACGTAAATAAGCTATCGCCTACAGGAATTAAAGAAGAATCTACCTTTTATACGGAAAAGTTACAAGATTTTCATGTAACCAAAAATATCGCGGTGGCTGCATGATTTGGCTGAAGGAATCGCGCCTCGAGATTGTGCGAAAGTTCTCAATTTGTAAATTCACGAAATAAAACTTCTTTCTCTTGCAGCGTTAAATAAAAGGGTGAAATTTTTTAATGACTGTATAGAAAGTGATCAGAATAAGCCTCCCGAGGTGACAGAAAAGCATTTGGACGACAGATGGGTTTCTATGAGTGCATCTGAAGTGATCGGGTTGGCCCCAACAATCACGCTGTCTATAGGATATTTAGTACCATATGGTGACAAGCATTGGCATTTGATTTTTCTTTTGAAAAATCTTGTTGACATTCTGTCAGCCAAAAGTCACCAGCGCGGAATGCACAAGGTACTCGAAAATTGGATAACAGTGTACCTGACTGAACTTAGTGTCCTATTTCCGAACAGTTTGACGCCAAAGCATCATTTTCTTGTACACTGTTTACGTATTATGTTTCTTATGGATCCCCTATGCAAGCTTTTATCAATGCGTTACGAAAGTAAGCATAGAGAAGTAAAAGTTTCATCTCATGTAGGTAGGATTAGGCAGAAACCTAAAATAAATCGTCGATTTATATATAAGGCATTATTGTACCCTTCGTACCTTCAGCTCTTTTATCCCTCTCAAATCTCGAATCATTTTCATTATGCTTCGTCACAGTGGCGAAGTGTTTGAAGTACAGCGACTTGTGTATGAAGCCCCTTTCTGTAATTATGATACAGTCAAAGAATAGGCCTACATTTTACAAGGTCCGCCATATTATTTTACACGAAATCCATAAAGTTCTGCTAATCACAAAAAAATCGAAGACGCTTACTTCGACGAACCTTACAAGCCTTCGATATATTAGATGAAGATGAAAGAACATGGAAGTGTCTTATCTGTAATCAATTTTGTAAAGGGACAGTGACGCATGTTTCACGAATTTTGAACGGATCTCAATACATACTGAAAAACTAGGTTCAAAATTAAATATGTTTTTTTAGATCAACGATCAATGTAATTAATTTAAACATTAATTTGTTCAAATCACCATCTAGGAAGTTACTAATTAAGATAACCAATTTTGTAAAATTACTTCACTTTGATTCACAGCGACATATAAGTTTATAGTTGATGAATTGGCGTTAGAAAAGGAAAACTTATGATTAAGAAGTTTAGGTTTAAATATTTCCATATGTTATGCAAGAGTAATTTAACTAAAATAAAATACAAACATAAAAATGTGCAAAGTGTATTTTATTCAGTCGAGTAAAAGAAGATTTCACTGTAAAACAATAATATATTTTGCTCCACAAAATAGTATGAATTACCATGTGTTTCAAAGAAAAAAGCTACTTCTACCTATTAGGCATTAGAAGTAACTGTATAAAGTAGCTGAAAGTACATATGAATTAATAAATTCTACTGTAAATCAAGGCAAAATTGACCGTTCATGGTTTTATTTTTTCTATTTTTGACATTTCCAGGGATTCCAAGGATATCACCTAATTTCTTGTGCATTTTCAGGATTTTAAAATATAATATTTATTAATAATATCTCTATTAAATAATAAACTTATTAATAATAAAATAATTTGAGTTATTTAACTTTAGTCAGACTTAAAAAATTATTCGAAATTATTAAATATATAGAAATAGCCGCATTAGGTTTCTACTGCCCAAAATTGTTGTAAAAAAATGACCAAAAATTCGTTTTCCTCATTTTTTTTTCAAAACTTAACGTAATAGAAAGATTTTGCTCTTGTCCAGGTGAAATCTTGGTATAATCGAAATTACAATTGATGAAAAATCCGTTGGTGAAGATTTGCAATTAAATTGTTTTAAATGTTCAACTAGCAGTTTTATGTTTGACAAAGTCCCTGTTTTGTACTTTCCTCTTGCGACACCCAGTGGAGGGAAATTCGCTTTTTTCGTTCAAAAATTTTGAGAGCCTTCCGATTAAAATTTTTTTTCAATGCAAGGGAATTTGTTTAATAAAAGTGCTTCATATAAATATAGGAATAACACTTAATTACAAAACTTATAAACAATTCTTGTGGCACTATCTTAAAAGTTGAGATTTTATAACATTTTAATTTGCTTCAGTCACCAAAACAATTTCAGGTAATCCTTAAAATAATAAATATTTATTAATATTTAATCAAATATAATGATTAAAATTTTTATAAACAAATTCAAAACCACTAATGTTCTATTTAAAAAAATTAATTTTTAACCAAAAATAAAATAGTTATATGTAAAGTCGAATATATTTTTTTTTAATGGTAAATTTAAAAAAAAAGTTCTTTGAATGAAATGATGAATTATCATGAAAAATGAATTTTTAACGAGGATTAGCACTAACTTTCAACTAAAAAAAAATATATATATAACAGAAAAATATATTTTTAACGAATTACTTAAACTTTGAATCAGATATAAAATTAAAAAGACATTAAATTTCAATTAAAGTGATGAATTGTAAAAAAAAATACTTTTCACTCTAAAAAGATTAAATTTTTTTTCAAAAAAGGCCAAATGATATTATGATCAACATTCTTTTTATAGTTTTGTGTCTACATGTTTTGCAAATAGTATAATTTTTGTCGTATAATTAAAAAACTTAATCTGTTTAAATTACTGGCATTATCGTTTTATTTTTCTAATAGATACTATTGCAAATTTATTTTTTCCCATTTAATACTTAAATTTTTGAAACAAATATGACAGTAAAAGTTTTATATTCATTTAATCAATTTCAATTAAATTTTTTACGATTTTTTCTAATTAACAAGATAACCATATAGACACAGTTTTATTAAAATTAGTAAATAAAATAAATAGTAAATAATAGTAAATAAAACCCAATTGTTAACTCTTTTAGTGAAAAAGACGAATTTTCTACAAAACAGTTAAATTTTTGATGCGAAAAAGCAATTTTTCAGTCTTAACAGAATTTTTGAAAAACCTAAACAAAAATTTAAATCAATTAAAAAAACGCATTTTTAATCAAAAAAATGAGCCAAGAAAACATTAACAAACAGTTTATTATTATTTGTGAACTACTTGCCAGCGATTTTTGAGTGCGAATAATAGTAACAATTTTCAATAAAAATTAACAAATATTTAAATGTAAATGACAAACTAAATTTTATTCGCAAACAATTTATTTATAGAATTATTTTATTACATATAACCTATTTATCCATCTTTGTAGGATGGTTAGTAAAAGTTTCAATTTGATTTATTTCCAAAATGAAATGATTGGATATTTTAACAATAAAAAAATAAAGAATACTTATCAATTTGTTTAATTGTTTAAATTCAGGAATTTCATAATTATGGAATTTCCTCTTACATTCCCAATTACTAATAATAAATAATTAACAGTAAATACAAAATACATCACCAATGCAATATTTTTTCTTACTGCGCATGTGTCGTTGACCGCGGGATTATTTAAAATGAATAAATTAGTTTTTTTCTGTTGTGACGTCAAATTACAGCTGAATGGTAGAATTATCAATAGAATAAAATTTTGGAAAAAAATAACTCAAAGTTTCCCGGTTAAATAAAAATAACATATTCATTATTTCTGCAAAACGTAAACATTTTTTTTAAATTCATGATGTTCATTCTGAACATCATTCAACGCAACAGAGCAAAACTTTGCGAAATAAATTAGTTTAAAAGAAAATACTTCAATTTTTCCACAAAAAAATATAAATTTTATGTTAGGAATGGAACAGTTAAATTTCCAGATAAAAAAAAAATCAAGTTTCAACAAACAAGAAACCGGAGTTTTAACAAAAAAGTTAAAATTTCAGTCAAAGTGATAAATTTTGAAATAAAATACGAATCTTTTACTGGAATAGTTAAATTTTACATCCGAGAGATAAGTTTTTAATTAAATTATGAATATTTAACTCAAACACTTGAATTTTTGAAGAAAAATATGAATATACTTGACAGCAGGATTGTTTAAAATCAGTAAATTATTTAAAAGCACAATAAATTGGCTACCACATACCTGCCATCACGCTTGAATAAACCGAGTTCGTGGGTCACACACTTTTGACCCACGCGCTACCGTCGAGGATCTTTGTATTTTTAGTTGGCGCCAGATAGGGTCCTCCCTATCGGAACCTCGACAAAGGTGTTCCGGCGTGCTCTGACAGTGTCATCGGCTCCGGCTAGCAACGAGTATAAGACAACAGGGGGGGGGGGGGTAACTCTCGGGAGTAAGAGAAGGACACTAAATAAATTAAAGTTATCACTAAATTACCATTTAATAGACTTAAAATTATTTACTTAAAAACAATAAGAGAAGAGACGTGGAGGGCCACTCGGTATTAAAGACCCTGCGGGCTGTATGAGAGGATGGCCAGAGACACCGGCGCCATGCTCTACGACACCTGTTTTCCGGTTCTTGAGCTGCCTGGCCGTTGGAAGGATTCGCTCGTCTCATATGCCACCATCGGTCCCTGAGCCGCGCGTGTCTCTGTCAATCGCCCACTCTAACCCCACTAGAAGCACTCACGGAATGGAACAAGATAAGCGTATGAACGGAATCCAATCTGTCTGTTCCTCTAACAATCCTATAGTCACTCGTTGGTACCGGTCCTCAAGCCAAATCTGACTTGCTTTTTCCCTCGTTTCGTTCGCTTTCCGCTGTTTTCCGTTGGACCTTCCGTCTTTCTGGTGCGGCCGCCGTTGATTGGCTAGTGCCAACGAGCGAGATCTAATGGCCGCTTTCCACCCTGTGTTCCTCCATGGTAGGATCCGTGTTGCCGAATGCTTGCGACCTACGGACTACCGAGACTACTATTGGTCGCGCGCACACTGTTCTTATGGTGGTTACCCTGACTTTCGTTTGGTCGCCTCGCCACTTGGTGTTGCAGAGGTGGTTTAGTCTGCGACGGTGCTCTGTTTGGTGCTGCCACTGGCCGGTCGCCGAGTGTATCCACAATTTTTCCGGTCACGGGTTGGTGCTACCTCTCTGGAGCGACGCAGACTTGTTGCGCAGTCCCTTCTGTGTCAGGCGCTTCCCCTTATGGTTACTGGCGTACGGCTACACCTTGCTCTTGACAGCTCAATGTTTGCGAGTTGTCACATGGTCATATGGTCTTCTGGTGCTGTTGCCGTCGACTCTGATCCGTAGCATTTCTTGCTTGTTTATAACTTGTTGACACGCGGTCGGATTCCTTTTTAGCACGTTTACTATTCTAATCCGTGCTCTCCGTTCCATTTACAAAAAAAGAATCGGTAAATATACATTCATATCATTAATAGTGATTGTTACTATATTTTATCGTAGTACGGGTGACATAATTTTCCGTAATAATGTCCTACTTAACCTATCTTAAAAATTAGTCGGAATTGGCTTGAGGATGATTGACTTTGACACGCGCGCGGGATTTTAATTATGTTCGGTTCTGGCTTCGACGAGACCCCGTGAAGGTTTTCTCCCTTTTTCTAGGTTAATCTAGAAAAGTTCATTACAATATATATATGTTATTTTAATTTAATTTAAATTGTAATAAACATTGTTAGTAAGAGCTAGTATTTAGTAGCTTTGCTATTTTGGATTAAAGGACGTCTAAAATGAACGTTATTATTTAAACAGATGTTTGCGTTTTGCGGAAGATATGAATGTGTCACTTTAAGTAGACCGGAAAATTTGAAAAACTTGACCCGGGAAACCCGGGAAATAAGTTGTTATAGGAAGTAATATTTCAGGCTATCTTGTAATTTGGTTGAAAATTAGGAATTGAAATTAATTAATTTCATTTTTGGTTAAACATTTATCTTTTTTAGGTAACTAACTTTAAGTAGTAAACTTCGAAAATCTTATTCGAATGATAATTCTATCAGTAAACTACAATTTAACACCAAGAGAAAAAAAAACTAATTTATTAATTTCAAACAATTCCGCGGTTAATGACCATGCGCAGTAAGAAGAAGCATTGGGTCGGTGAGTACACCGATCTTGTCCTAATCAGCAGTGCTATTGGCATGTTCGCCGCTGAAAAGTGCTTTAGAGGGGGAAGTCTTCGCAGGCAGTCTTCGGCGAATTAACGGCTGCACCTTCCACCAGTTTCTCTACTCAGCTTCGGCGGTCATCTGTTTCTGAAATGGAAGGGAGGTATTTACACGATCCAGTGCTATAGACAGGGTTATACCAAAGGTCTTGGGGGCCCTTGTGCATCTCTCCACTTGCATCAGCCTCGGTACGGCCCTGCTTATAGATACATATAGTTTCTCGAAAGGTGTCTTAGGAATTTAGAATAAAATTAAGTAATATGGAATAAATAATTATTATGTTAGCAGTAAAAGAATGCATAAGTCTTACAGATAAAGAAAGTAAATAATATTTTGTTTGAAGGAAGTTAGAAATAAATATTCAAAGCCCATATTTTTATGGAAAATAGGTTTGTTCTAAAAAATTCTCAAAATCTGAAACCTTAAAACAAAAATCTGCCCGCTTCAGGGGCACATTCTAAACGCGCGCGGCTCGCTTGCCTCGCAAGTATCAGCGCGCCTATAGCGCACGTCTGTTACATCTCGCGCTTTGCGTCCGGATATTTATTTTTTGCGTTTGAAATTAAGATGCATATCCTCATTGTAAATGCATATTTTCTGAACCATCTTAAAATAAATAAAAAACTGCAATCCTTTTTACAGACATTTTTCTCTATCTCGCGTTGTTATTCTAAGAATAGGATTTTCGTTTTCATATTATTTTTTATGGTTACACCAAAATATCCTACAAGCCTCCTTTTGTTTTTTTTACTTATCTCGTGTATTTTGGTGAAATATTGAAATTTTAGATTTTCTGCATATAACTTACGATAAATAAAAACAAAATCACGTATATCACGTAAATCATCATATTGGAAAATGGTTAAAAGACATTTTGTAGAATTTTTTAAAAGCTATAATTTCACTTAAACTTTTTTCGTAGTTTACGTCGTTTGGTCATTCTAATACTTTCTCAATCATAAATGATGGAATTTTAATAAAGAATTACAAATTTTTATCTATTCTTTATGCGAATAACTTTTTCTATCAATTTTTTTTACCTCTTGTTGTTTTTCCACAAATTTGTCATTTTTATTTTTAATTTCATTTTTATGATTAAAATCAAAACTACGTCTTATATCGAAAAGTGATTGTTAAGTAATTTGTAGCTCTTTTTCGGACAAACAATTTATTTTAAATCATTTTTCTTCGTAACTTTTGTCGTTTTACCATAATTTTTTATTTTTATTTATCTTCTAAGTTATTTTTCAAGAATAAAACAAAAAGTACGCGTCCTATCAAGAGGTGATTATTAGCGACTTTGTAAATCTTATTTAGAATCACAATGTTCGATTTTTCAAGAAAATTCAAGAAGTTGTTATGATAAAAACTTT
>JAAAKG020144399.1:1437-33169 GCA_010014905.2 Druon quercuslanigerum
CCAGGAGCAGGTCTCCTCCTGTCATCCGCTCTTCTTTATACACAAAGGGATTTGAACTAGAAAAACTTAGATTTGTTCGACTTATTTCAAACACAAATTCAAATCGGCAATTTGAAATTCGAAAATACACTTTTCCTCGCGATAAACTCATTTTTTTAAACACAGAAAGTCAAGTCCTTGGGCCAATACCAACTGATGAACAAGCTGTGTTAGCAACGTCAAACGGAGGGGTTTTTGCAATATACGAGAGAGGTAACAAACTCCGTGGGATATATACAAAAAAACCATTGTCGAAACAACGTGTGAAAATTAACATGGGCAAAGGCATGATTCAAGAAATGAGCAAAGAAGAAATCAAGGATGCTCCCTTAGGCAACAGTCATCGAGTATTAAAGCATTTTAAAATAGTAGATGTAAACAATATTCCAAACCATTAATTAAATAACAAGAAAAATGTCAAATTAAAATACAATATTGTTCGTGATCCTAAATCTGTTCAAAATATTACATTAACTGGTAATTCTAATAAAAAGTAAACGTATAATGGTTCTCAAGACTTCAAAGTTTTGTCAATGCCCTAGTCCCTTCATTGGAAACAAATAACATCTTTCTTTCAAGAAAATATTTTAGGAGACCAATTTTAGTACGTGTGGCTATAATTTTTTGATGCGTTTGTCTTACAATTAATGCTTTCATTAAATAAATGAAGATGTCTAGAACGCGTCTTTAAAATTATTTGGAAATGTTTTGCAGAAATTTCATGATTTTTTCAAAGCCTTATATGAGCGGTTATAGTAGACTCAACAAACATTTTTTATGCAAACAACGAATTTCGCTTAAATTTGAAATATAATATAAATTGTGTTATCAGTTTGAAAATATTTAGTGACTAAACATTTTTCCTAGAAACTAAGTATAATTAAATGTAAATATCTGAGAAAGACAAGCTTGATGCTTATCATCTTTGAGATAACGACTTTTCGATTTAAAAATTATATGCTGTAAATTTCAAAATTTTCAGAATTATTTAATATTTAAAAAAGATTATTTTTAAATTTTTTAAACACCAAATTTTTTTACTTTTTGTAAAAAAAATGAAAATTTTAAAAGTTTGCATCTCATTAATAACATTAATGTGCTCTTTTGCCAATATATAGTTTAGGCATAAAGAGGCAATTTCTATCCGGGATACAGTCTAAAATAATTGTATTTATTCCATTTGAATATTATTTCTTAAAGTAACTATTATTTACAAAGTAGCATATGACGCCTGTCTTATTCTTTGGAAATTTTGAACATAAATCAGAAATGATTTGTTTAATAATTACATAATTTCTTTTAAAAAATGTAATAATCCAAACAATTACTAACTATTACATTTCATTCCGCAAATGCGGCACGTGAGGATTTTCTTTCTCTGAAATACAAAAGAATTAATTTTCATAATAGGCAATTATAATTGAATTTTTTTGTGTAAGTTGCACGTTTAACATAATTATGAATAAAAATATGTTTAGAAACGCTTAAATCATAACTACTCCCCCCACCCCATTACAAAGTAACAGTTATTATAAAATATCTATTTATTATAAATAAAGAAGCCAGATAATTAAATTCAATTAAGCGGTTTCACTAAGGGATAGCCGTAATAGTGTGTTTTTTTAAAGTATTAATATTTTTAATTAGTATTATTAATAGTAATTAATTTTAAATCATTTCATTTAATTAATTAATTTAATTATTGTAAAATTAGCATTAATAAAAATAAATTAGCACACGTAGTGGGAGAACCAAAATTAGTGTGCGTGCAGTACGTGCCATGACGTTTTAGGTTAAGATCTTTCTTTTATGCGACAACCAAATAAGTATGTTATTATAATATTATAAAACAATCAGTTTTTTATGTTATTTAATAATAAATATTATTAATGATTTTAATATATATATATATATTATATATATAAATAATTTCTCATTTTTTATTATTCGTTGAAACTATAATGCTTAAATCTAATTTATTAAAAACTTCGGATTTTAAATCGTGCATTACCTAGTCAGCTAAAAACCACATATTAATTATATGCTAATATTATTTATAGATAATAAGTAATATTATTAATTATATTACAATAAATTATTATAATATGTTATTGTTATTAATTAATTAATAATAAAACAATCGCATAAGAGAAAGAACTTCACCTAAAACGTCATGGCACGTACGGCACGCACACTAATTGTGGTTCTCCCACTACGTGTGCTAATTTATTTTTACTAATGCATAAAATTGAGACAATAATACAATTTATAAAAACAAAACTATTATTAATATTAATATTTAATTGAAGACTCTTAATGGCTATTTTTAAGACATAATTATTGGAAAAATCATCATAGAAGTAAGACTCCTTTTTTCTGTGTATTAGAATAGCCCGAAATTTGACACCACAATTTTTTAACGGTTTTCCACATTTCGTGACCCCCTCAATCCAAAAATTAATTTTTTAATATGGCGTCTGTCTGTCCGTCCGTACGACCGTCCGTACGTCCGTCCGTGCGTAAACACTATAACTCTCGAAAAAATGAACAAATTAAATCGATCTTTGGCACACTTTTTTTTAGGTCCTAAATGAAAGAAAGGGTAAATTAATCAGCCATTTTGGATACAAATTCAAAAAGTGAGCGCATTTTGAAAATTTTTGAGAACATTTTTTTCTTAATTGAGAAATTCTATGGACGGATTTTCATAGTATTAAAAAAAGACGAACAATTTATCTTAATGACTTTTTTTATAACAAGAAAATTGTCAGAGTTATAGCATTTTCAAAATTTTCAAAATCAAACGAAAATCCAAATTTGAAGCCATGCAACGCACGATATGACAAAGTCAGAAAAAGAAACACATTGATTTTTTTAAGCCCTACAATGTTGTCATACTAACTTTTTGAATTTTCAAGGAAAATCGAAAATTCAAATTTTGATTGCACAAAAAATAATTCGAAAATGAAAATTCCATTTTGTGGTCAAATTATGCAGGTTACGAAAAAAAAAATTTAACAGAAATTGTGACCCTAAGATATATTTATAATTTCGTTAAGTATCACTTCTTGATAGAAAGCGTACTTTTTGTTTTATTCGTGAAAAATAACATTGGAAACAAAAAAAAAGTATTAAAAAAATGGTGAAAAAACTTATTTTTTATAAAGTTTTATTCAAGCATTCCAAATTAAAAAAATAAATATCCGAGCGCAAAGCCCGAGATTTATGAGACGCGTGCCCTAGGCGCGTTCAATCTTGCGAGCGGTTTGATAATTTCTCATTTTACGTAAAGATATAGCTATTCTGTTAAGACTTTTTTTCTATTTAAAAATTAAAGTTTAAAACGAAAGTTTAAATATTCCATTTATTGTTGTCAATTAATCTTTTTGAAATAATTTGCAATACAATTTATTTGTCTACTGATCTAAAATCAATATGTGTGTAATATAGATTTTCAATATTTGATTTTTTAAGTTAAGTCAATATTAAAGACATATTCAATTTAGGCTGGTAGACAAACAAAATTAAAGTCAAATTATTTGATATAAAATCTGTCAAATCAAATATAGAATGTTGCTTGGTTAAAAATTGAACACTTTTCTTTACAAATTTGTGTTTTTGGTTTGAAAACTAATTTTTCAGTTTTTTTAGTTGCAAGTTTAACTAGTTGACTTAAAGTTCAGTTACTTCTTTAAAAAATCTTTCTTGTTAAAAATTAGATATTTTATATGAAAATTAATTTTTTTGGTTCCAAAATAACTCTTGGAACTTAAAATTCAAAAATTCCAATTTTAGATGATAATTCAATTTTTATTTAAAAATTTATATATTTTGTCGTAAATGAGTCTTTTTAGTATAAGTTCTTACTTTATAAGTTTGTAAAAGCCTTTTTAAATTTTCTAAAATTTCACGCTAGTAAGGAATAATAATATTGCTTTTAGGATTAAATTATTATTTGATAATATTATTAAGATTAAAAAGTAAGTTATTGTTATAAAGTTCTTTTAATCTATTATCTATATGTTTATTATTAATATTTTGTGAAAATTTATCCAAAAAAAGATAAGGTTTTACAATTTTCATGCTATCTTTATGAAATTTGTTACCTGAAAACAAAAAGCTACATCTACTAAATTCTTTATAATAGCAAATTTTTTGTTGAAAAGAATGTTTTGAAAGAAAGTTAAATAAGCGACCAGAATAGGTTCATTTTCAAAACCAATTCTTAGAAATGGAAACATTTCCATTTTTTATGCTTGAGTTAAAGATTTCCTGATTCTGGACCTTCCCATTCTCCTGTCAGACCTCGTTATCCAGTAAGGTCCTCTCCTTCCGCTGAGTCTTCTCTTCGTGCCAGGAGCAGGTCTCCTCCTGTCATCCGCTCTTCTTTATACACAAAGGGATTTGAACTAGAAAAACTTAGATTTGTTTGACTTATTTCGAACGCGAGTCCAAATCAGCAATTTGAAATTCGAAAATACACTTTTCCTCGCGATAAACTAATTTATATAAACGAAGAAAATCAAGTCCTTGGGCCCATACCAAGTAAAGGATAAGCTGTGTTAGCAACTTCAAACGGAGAGGTTCTTGCAATGTACGAGAGAGGTAACAAACAGTAAAAGAAAAAACAGACATAAAAATTTTAATAGTTTGTTCGATCTTATGTTTAGGAATAATTGAAAAAGTGTCATCAACATACTTAACGCATGCAATAATTTGGAAATCTAATTTACTAAAAACTTGTGATTTTAAATCTTGTAATATCTAGTCAGCTAAATTATTAGAAAAAGGAGATCCCAGGGGAACTCTAAAAGTAAATGTAAAATTTCACTTTGTTGGTTTTCAGAAAATCTTCACGTTATCAGTCTGACTGTCTGTAGTCTGTATTCTGTAAGCAAGATAACTTTTGAAAGATTGATCAAATTCGATTCAGCTTTAGTACGCTTTTTTAGGGCCTAAAAAGGAAGAACGAATTCATAAACCAGCTATTTTGGATAAAAATTCAAAAAGTAAGCGCATTTTGAAAATCTTCGAAACTTTTTTTTTATGATTTAAAAATTCTATGTACGGTCGACCAAAGTATTAAGAAATTAAAAAAATTTTTCTTAATGGCTATTGTTTTATAAAAAAAAAATTATCAGAGTTACAGCATTTTCAAAATCCAAAAAAAAAACGAAAATGAACATTTTAAGCTAAGCAACGCATGATCTGGAAAAATGTCAAGAGAATAAAAATATTGATTTTTGAAATCCATACAAGAATATTATTTAAAATTTGATCTTACAAAAAATAATGAAAAATCAACAAAAATGCCATTTTGTTTTCAATGTATGTAAGATACGAAAAAAATTTATAAAATAAAATTGGACGAGTGTATTTTCTTACAATCATAAAAAAAAAGATAGAAAATAAAAAAATTACATTTTTGGAAAATAAACACAAAAGAAGAAAAAAATTAAAAGCCTAAAGTTCGTTACAAACAAATATCTACAATTTTTGTTATAAACTTTGATTATAAAAATATATAAAAATGAAAAAACCTACATTCAATATAAACAAATTTGATTAATAGAAAAATATGGCAAGTTAAAATAAAATGTTAAATAATAATTTTTATTTGATAAGAATACGCATTTTTTAAATAAAAATAAATTTTCAAATGTTCAAATTGCGAAATTAGACCCTTTCCAAATTTATTTTTTAAATTTCAACTTTATTTAGTCGCCCGACGAAAAATCTCGGTGCTCCCTAATAACAGCAAGATTTTTAAAATCGCCTGAGTCTTTATAGACAACATTATTGAAAAATGTTCCAATATTATATAATAAAAAAAATTATAAACAAATTATTTGTTTAAAGAATGTTTTATACGATTTTCCAGAATTTCACGTTTTTTTAAGTTATGTTGCGAGAAATTGTGATCAAAAACACATGATTATTAAGAAATATTGCTTGATATTATTATTGTTGAAATAACAAACAAATTTAATAAACAAATGTATTAGTAAGAAATTTTTCGATAGAAATTTTTTTTCTATGTTAATTTTTTTTAAGAAGAAGCTTTATGATAATTTTAGCAAAATTCATAATTTGTGGAATAATCTAATGATTCTCTAAAAACAAATTTAATGAACAAATGCATTATCCGAGGCTTGAAAATTCCTTATTGAAAAAAAAAATTGACATAGAAGCCTGAAAGATGCACCTATAGCAGACACGATATAAATTCCACGTGTAAAAAACAGATTTTGCTAGAACTCAACGGATTTAATAAATCATGATAACAGCTTTATCGAATTAACAATAGTAAGTACATTTTATTTCGCAAAACTGACACTCAAAAAATGTAAATACACAAAATGGGGAGACTTGACGCCTATAATCTATAAGATAAAGACTACACGATAAATTGTATTACATAATCTGCTTAACCACTAGAATATTAATCAGTTACATTGTTATATCAGTTCTCCAGTAACACAATTATCAGCTTTTTCTCAAACTAGAAAAAATGAGGTTTGGTAATAATTTCGTCTTACCATTGGCTGTCATCTTCAATTCTATTGGTGAATATAAGAATTTAATATATAGAAAAATTTTAGATCCAGGAAAACAGGTTTATGATAAACTAACATATAAACTATCTGCTTCAAGAAAAATTCAAGATCGAGTATTGTCTTTCAGAAAAACATACTAGATTTTCATTTTTCTTTCTGGCATATTTGATTATCAACATAATTTTTTTGCCATGCATACTGAAATTGAAAGCCTATTCAGTACGTAATTTTAATTTATCGACAACAGCACGTTCTTTTAGTTTTGGGATTCGATCCAGGTAGACATCTGACAATCTCTTTTTACAAACGGAAAATATAAATCTCTTTTTTTTGCAGATTTAATATCAAATTTCGATTGTTTACCGAATGGCGAACCCATTGCTGGTGTTCCTGATTCTGGAACTTCCCATTCTCCTGCCAGACCCCGTTATCCGGCAAGGTCATCTCCTCCCGCTGAGTCTTCTCTTCGTGGCAGGAGCAAGTCTCCTCCTAACGTTCGCTCTTTGTTATATATAAACGGATTTAAATTAGAGCAACTAAGGTCTGTTCGACTTATTCCAAACATGAATCCAAATCGGCAATTTGAAATTCGAAAATACACTTTTCCTCGTGATAAAACAGTTTATTTAAACGAAAAAAATCAAGTGCTTGGGCCCATACCAACTGGAGAGCAAGCTGTGTTAACAACGTCCAATGGAGATGTTTTTGCAATATACGAGAGAGGTAACAAACTCCGTGGGATATATACAACAAGACATTTGTCGAAACAACGTGTGAAAATTAACATGGACAGCGGCATGATTCAAGAAATGAGCAAAGAAGAAATCAAGGATGCTCCCTTAGGCAACCGTCATCTAGTATTGAAGCATTTTAAAATAGTAAATGAAAACGATATTCCAAAACATTAATTGACTTACAAGAAGAATGTAAAATTAAAATATAATATTGTTCGTCATCCGAAATATTTTCAAAATATTACATATAACTGGTAATTCTAATAAAAATTTAACGTATTATGGTTTTCAAGACTTAAATTTTTTATCAATATCCTCGTCTCTTTATTGAAAACAGACATTTTTTTTCTTTTTAAGAAAATTGTCTTACAATTAACGTTTTCTTAAAAACATGAAGATTGTCTGGCATTAGTGCTGCGCTCAGGATTTCGCGTAAATTTGAAATACAATATAAATTGTGATATCAGTCTAAAAGAATTTAGTGTCTAGACATTTTTCCTAGAAACTGTGTATGATGAAATGTAAATATCTGAAAATGCCATGCCTGATGCTTATCATCTTTGAGATAACCACTATATGTTAAATACTAGACAATTTAATGAAGTTTTGAAATCATCAGCAGTTACATTGTAAAAATTAATTCCTCGTTAATACATTAAAAAAATTTTTCTAAAATTAGAAAAGATGGGAATCAGTTATACTCTTATATTATCTTTGACCTTCGTTTTAAATTATATTGGTAAATATAATAATATAATATATTCATAATTGTAAGTACCTTTTTTATAAAGCTATAAGCAAACCTGAATTCTTACAATTTAATCTTTATTTATCACAAATGCTATTTACTTTTAAATTTTAATTGTATTTGTCAGAAATCAGAAAAATTTTAAACTTAATTTATTCCGCCTGAATCAAAAATCCATATGTTATGAAAATGTATTGCGTCTAACCATTATTATGTGTTTAATTGATAACACGGTGAACAGATAAACTGTCTAAAAGCAGAGCAAATTAGGCGATTTATTTTAAACCCATTAAGAAAATTAAAATTAAAATGCGTTAAAAAATTTGTAAAAAAAGATACGCAAGAAAAATTTAATCCTCTTTTTCTGGTTGCAGATTTGAGTTTACAGTTTGATTGCTTACCTAATGGCGCTCCTATTCCTGGCGTTCCTTATTCCCGAACTTGTAATTCTTCTGACAGGCAGCAATCTCTCGAAAGATCTCCTTCTCCTGTCAGACTAAATTCTCCTGGGTTTCCAGTCAGTTTTTCTTCTTCTCCCGAATCTTCTCTTGGATCCAGTTCTATGTCTTCTGCTGCCAGGCATTCTTCGTTACGCCTATTTGGATTTGAAGTTGAAGAACTTAAGTTTATTCGGCTCATTCCCAAAACGAATCCGAATCGGCAATTCGAAATTCGACGATACGCTTTTCCTAAAGATAAACCCATTCAATTGAAGGGAAAACGTGATGAACGTATGCCAGTGCCAACTGAAGAACAGGCTGTTTTATCAACATCGAATGGTGAAATATTTGCAATCATGGAGGGCGACATATATCTTCGTGGAATATATGCAATGAAGAATCGAATTGGACATGGATTTCAAACAAGGGTGAAAATAAACATGAATAGCGGTGTTATTGAATGTATGACTTTGAAAGAAATCAGAGAAGCCCCCTTAAGCAAGCCTCATCCAATTCTTAAGAACTTTAAGGTACTACATGTGAAAGACATTCCACTCTCCTAATTAAACTTTTTAAATGTGGAACTAAAATATAATACTGTTTGTGGTCTATAATACTTTAATCTTTCCTCAAATCTTTTTTCAATCTTTATTTGGCTTTGCACAATGTTTTGATGCGGGTTCATTTTTTTGCATTCAAGAAAAGGTAGGTGTCCTACCTTGTGTTGTTTTAAAAATAAGACCTAATTCTTAGTTAAGACAGTATTATCCAGATCAAAGTTTTTTGGAAGCCACAATCTTCTTCCAGCGATACTTTTACTTTCGGAAACACCTTCTTTTCTTCCAGTTCATACTTTCAACTAGGGAATAACACAACATTAGCGGGCTTCATTTCAGGATTGTCACAAATCATTATCATCTAGCCACTAGGAAGATTGGGCTTCTAATTGAAGGCCCTAGTCGTAACCGTATCATTTATCACCAGTAATTTCCTTTTCCTACATTCTTGAGATTTTTGTGATTGATTTGATTGATTCCCAATTCTTCTGCACAAATTCTACTAGATATTTCTTTTGATCTTCCATCAGCAGCCATGAGACGAATTTTAATAATTAAGAATCGTATTCATTTATACTCTCAGACCTAGCATCTAGTACGCATCTCCATCTCACTTGAGAAGAGTTCTCACGGAGGTTCTCTCAGACGAAATGGTCAAAATTCTTTTAGAATATTTCCGCATCGTAACGGAAGGCGCAATAAATCCTGAGAAGCACACTCTTTTAAGACCCAGGGAAAACGGAGAAACTAGAGAAATGGAGAAGCTACGACAAATTCCACATACAAGCGCGTTTGCCTGAGTTTTGAACATGAAGTAATAGTAATTACACCAAACAGTGTGTTAGAAATTTGGTCGCCAGTTTTCCGGACGTAGTTCGGGGGAGGACGTACGCTGAATTGTAAAGTTTCGCCTTGTTTAGAGTGGAATATCTGAAATTATATTTTTTACTTACTGTGTCCTTCGTAACATTTTCTTTTTTTGCTTTATGCAAATAAAGTCTAGATCAAATTCACAAAAACACAAAGTCCTCAAAACGAAGCGAGACTTTACAATTCAGCGTACGCACTCCCCTAAACTGTGTTCGAACATTTGAAATTTCAAAGTGCTAAAAACTTTTAACGTTAACATTTTAATTGTTTTATTTTTAAGAAGTTTTTATTTGTAAGAGAAATTGTTAAATTTTGATGTATGAACAGAAATTTCAAATTTCAAATGATTGTGAAAAAATTTATATTTTTCAGGTTTGGAACAAAAAATTTAGAAGTATTGAATAATTGTAAAATGTTTTATAAAAATTAATTAAGGGAAAAGCTTGAAAAGATTCGGAAAGATTTCCAAAATTTTGAAAAAAGGATGTAACATTTTAAAGCAATTTTCTTAATTTTTGAGACTTAAAAAAAAGGTACTTTTTCTTTTTAAAGGTTCTGAAAGGTTCAAGGATATTAAATATTTTTTGTTTATATTTTTGGAAGATTTAGTAATCTTTATCATTTTAAAACATAATTTCAAGAAAACTTTTCAAACTATTTCAATGATAAAAAAATAAACAATTATCGACTAGAAGCTAATTATATTATTAAAAACATTTAACAATTTGTTGATTCACTGTTCAATTAAGAGAATTAAAAATGATAACGCATAGTTGTATTGAACAAAATATCAAGTTCTAATAATAGTTGATCACCTAAACACTTTTTGTATCCAAAAATTTATATTAAAATCCCTTTAATTTGTAATTGTTCAAAACGTTAAAACTGTATACAAATTTTTTTAAATTGAAAATTCATGCCTAAAAACTATCCCTTAAAATGAAAAATTTGTTGAATAGAAGACTTTGCAGCCACCCATATAAACTATTAAGAATATGATGATTGATAAAGCTGAAAAACGAACTTATTTTGAAATTGTACATAATATTTTAGAGAAAAAAAAGGAAAAATTATTTTTCAAAGTGCAATAGCTCATCATGTGGTATGAAATGTGTATATTTCAAGTGATTGGATAGATTTTTTTGCTAAAATTTTGGAAAATTCTGGGTCAAAATTTAATTCACTGTTATTTCGTAAATTTTACTGGTCATAAAAAATTCCTGCTAATTTTTCGATTTCCTGAACCAGCGGACACCCTGAATAACTTACATACGTCATCTTCAATATTAAATGCAAATTATTCAGCTGCTTGTTCCCACTGATGTAATTTATTGCAGTAGACTCTACGAAACTTCTTATTTTCGGGGCCGTAGGTGAAGCAAATAGGAAGTGTCAGATAACCCTCTCTCCTGCATGAATCCGCATCCGGGATAGTAGGAGTAGCCGGCCGCGTATGTGTGTTCGTGAGGTGAAGCAAGGCGTGAAGGTAAACGAACGAAGGAGAAATCGGGAAACGAGAAGTGCTGTAGCAAGAAGTGTCATAGAGTCTACTGTAATAGGCGGCTATTTGGCCTGAAGAATTTAAAGGCAGTGAAGAGAGATTGTAGAATTATTTGTGTAAAATATGGTTTACATTTTGCATTTTAAATTTGTTTCTGATGGAATAAGACTTGCCGAAGGAAGTTTCTTTGATTTCCTCTTTGGATATAACTTTAACATAAGACCTTTCAGGAACAATTTGGTAAGGAGTTCCGGATATTGGAGCCTCTCGCATGTTTGGAGTTCGAATTTATATAAATATATATTTTAAAATACTTCGCAGAAATTACATGAGCCTTTCAAATCCTCAATATCAGTGGTTAGAGTAGACTCGATATAAATTTTATATGCAACCACTGGATTTCACGTCAAGGTAAGGAAGATATAAATTGTTATATGAGATTAAACGGATTTAGTTATCACGCATTTTTTGTACAAAACAATTATAATCAAATGTACACTTTTAACAAGGACAACCTTGATGCTTATTAGCTATGTGATAACAACTATATTATGTACTATAGAAGCTAATGAAGCACTAGAATCTGCAGTAGTTACATTGTTTAAAAAATTCTTCATCAACACGATAATCAGCTTTTCTTCAAATTACAAAAAAATGAGGATTGGTTGCACTATTATCTTACCCTTGGCTTCTGTTCTCACTTGTATTGGTAAATATAATAATATGATTTATCTACAATATAAGGCGCTTTTTAAAACTATAGGCAAACCAGAATTTGCGTGATTTAATCAAAGTTGATTCCTGACTGTTATTTAACTTCAAATTTTATTCGAGTTTTTTGAAAATCAGTTAGAATTGAATTTGATTTTATTCCGGAATTAAAGCCCATGAATTAAATTTAAATGAATATGCAAGTTCTGTAGTATCCGTCTCACTATACAACTTTACCGTTATTTATTATTCATCTCATCATTATTTTATTATAATCTATCATTTCCTTCACTATCTAAGGAAGCAAGAAAAACGAACCTTTAAACAAGTCGTCTCGATTAGCTGAATATTCACCCAAAAAGATGATTTTTGGAAAAACAATCGACTTTTCAATCAAAAAACATTATTTCTCAAACAAAAAGTTACATTTTTGAAAGAAAAAGATAAAATTTCTATAAATAATGTTTTAAGAAAGTGGTTTAATTTTAGGCTAAACAGGTGCTTCTCTAACTCCAATGATGATTCTTTAATAAAAAAAATGACAAAAAAGATAAATTCTCAACATCAAATTTCATATATAATACCTAGGCGAAACAAAATTTTAATTTCATTTTGAAAAGAGTTGAATTGATCTAAAATATTGACTTTCAAGCAAGTACACTCGGACTCCGAAGGTACGACTTTCAAAGTAACAAGCGCTCCGCAGATACGAGCGTCCGAACTCCAAAAGAGCGTGCGAAACTTACTCCCCTACACCCCCACTCTTCTCAGCCTGTGTACGTCATTACGCATTACCCCCGAAATCTATGCGTCGCAGAAGTGGGAGTCCCTTTCAAGGTCGTCTTTTTGGAGATCTCGATTCCATGCTGTTAAATTGTCAATCAAAAAACATTTTTCAGACCGTAAAGAAAAAAAATTTTATCTGCAATGTTCATTTCTTAAGCCCAAAACACGAATTTGCTTTCAAAGCTGATTTTTAAACTTAGGACGAAATGAGGTTATGTACGTCTTTTTCCGGGAGAAAAAACATAACAAAAGAGCGAAATATACAGGGAAATGTAATCTTTTGTTTCTTATTGCAGATCTAAGTTTACAGTTCGAGTGCTTACCAGATGGTTCTCTCATTCCTGGTGTTCCGCGTCCAAAAAGTTCTTACTCTCCTGACAGGAAGAAATCTGTTCAAAGGTCTTATTCACCTACCAGAACTCATTCTCCGGATGGTCCAGTCAGGCTATCTCCTCCTGGCAAGGATCCTCTTTGTGACAGGTCCAGGTCTCCTACTGACAGTCGTTCTGCTTTACGCGTACTTGGATTAGATCTTAAAAGACTCAGATCTGTTAGGCTTATTCCTTTTTCGAATCTAAACCGTCAATATGAAATTCGAGGATACACTTTTCTCCGTGACGAACTAATTTATATGAGAGGAAAGGGTCTTCTCCGGCTGCCTGTGCCAACCGGAGAACAAGCTGTGTTATCAACGTCTGATGATGAGGTACTTGCAATATGTGAAGGTAACAAATATCTTCGTGGAATATATACATTCAGATATGAATTTGGAAATAAAGTTGAAAAACGAGTGAAAATAAATATGAAAAGCAGTGCGGTTACAGATATGACCAAACAAGAAATCAAGGAAACTCCATTGAGCAAGCATTACCCAATCATGAAGAGCTTTAGGATAAAAAATTTAAACTATATTTCGCACCAATAATTTAATTTTTTAAATGTGAATCTAAAATATAATATTGCTTCTAATCCGAATGAGGATTCAAATGTTAGAGGTAACATATAATCAAAATAAACGCAGGTATACAAATTTTTCTTTTTTTTATTTCTTACAAGAGTATTTTTGGAGAGTTAAATTTTATTTTGAGATATGCGATTATCAGGTCCGCTTTAAGTAGCGGTTGTTAATTATGAATAGTTTTGCTATTCTTTTAATTTAAGCACCACACTTAGAATCATAATAATTTACCTTCCGAATCATGACGATAGTTTCTGAACATGAATAGGGAAGTTTCCGGCAAAAGGCGGGCCTTCAATAAGAGCCTCTATCGACCCCCCTAAATTTTTATTATGTTTATATCATTAGCCATTATTCGCTCTATTTGCGTGTTTAAAGTGAATATTTAATTTATAGACGATGAGAATAAAGTAACAAAATTTATTAATTAATATTATAATTATCGGCTTTATTTCGATAGAGCAGTCTCACACAAGGTGTAAAAAACATTAATATATTATGTAGAGTCTTCTTGTTCATTCGGTCTGAAGTCCCGTTCTTAAACATTATCCAAAATTCAATTTATTTATTTTTTACAATTAGTGCACTAAGAGACATTCCATTTGAATGAATGATAAAAATGAATCAAAGTTTAGTATGTTCCCGCTTATGCCCGAGCAATCTCGAATTTTACCGAACATGTTCGTGCCATTGCAAGAGTGCACGTGTACAAGTAGACGGATTTATAGATTTACTACCATCCTCCCTCGAACTAAAGGGGCTGAAATTTGCATCCCCCGGGCAAAGCGGGTATTTTTAAATAGTCATAACTTCCTTTGTAAAAATAAGAATTGAATTTTATATCAGTGATTATTTAAAGGTTTTTCAGGCTCTTTCATTCTGTGAATTCTATTGTTTTAAATTTTAAAATTTTTATAAACAAATTGGGCAGGATGGCCAGTCCTACTCGGGACTTCGTTGTATGCATGATTCCATCGAAGCTGTACTTAATTTATCATAATTTATTTAGTTCGCCTTTTTTCGAGCATTGATTGCTTCTCTAAACTTGAGGCTTTTTGACTGCCTTTCGAAACAGATCATGTTCTGTTGCGAATCAAGTTTTTTTCAGTCGCAATTGTCCGTTCTTATTTGGAATAAATTCGTGGTATTTTAGAGTGCCGGAATTGCAGTTGCTTCAGTCAATCTATTTTCTAGTTTTTTGGTCATCTCTCTGTGATATTCTTTCAAAATGAAAAGAATTACTGTTTCCTTTCAATGATTCTTAGCCCATTCTGATAACTCCATCACAGGATTGGATTCTGTGCTGAGCGCTGCAAGTAAGCTTCTGCCGCAAGTCTTTTACAATTTCCACCAATCCCGTCACCTCGACCTTTTCCATGTGCAGTTTCCTAGAAATGTGTTTCTGTAGAAATTCCAACATCTTTTTTGTGATTTAAAAGATTTAAACAGGCTTATTTATTTTTAAAATGCTGCGCACCTCCGTCTGTCACATAATAAAATTTGTGAACAACGCTGAATTTCTTCTTGAGGTACTCGTTGATGAGCTATTGACATCTGTACACAGCTACAGTGTCATGACTTAAACAATCTGAGATGATTGCTATGCTAAAATGCTGCAGTTCGTTTCCATCCTTGTAATAAATAACTACTGTAAATATAGTTGCTTGGTTATTATTCCAATGGAAAGATTGTACAGCATTTTGAATGATTAAAGCATGATTTTTAGCAAGGTCAATCAAAATTAAGTACTCTCCTTCTTTTAGCATAACTTTAAGGTGCTTCAGAAACAAATCTTGTTCTTTCGTATGAAATGCGTGAAGCTTCAGGTTTCTAAGTTTAGTGCAAAGCGGTTCTACAAACGCATCAGCGTCTGTCATTTCGATCATTAAAGTGCTTCTATCAGTTTGCCGCCAAACTTGATATGTAACTCTGTCAAAACTACTCACGTCCAATAGATCAGTGAGGTACTTTTTAAAATTTTCAATGTCAGGACAAGATTCGCATTCGTTAAAATGACAAGCGTCAGTGGGTTAACTGTACATGATTTCTTCAAGGCAGTCATGATATTCTGACAATTTTCTTAGAGTTCCCTTATTAAAAGATTCAATATCAATCGCATGCAACATTAACTTGACGTCTCCATGATCAATGCAGACATACACATTGTGAGTTCCACTTGCTCGAGCGAATTTCGAAAATCAAATCTTCACATTTTCATGTAGGGCAACAAATCTGGCATATAATTCTGAACGATTGCACAGAATCAGTCTCTCCTGTACTTGCTCACGAGCACCCTTTTTTTAGTTTTTTGACAGATATGAAATCTTTCTTACCTGGCATCTGTCGACTACTCTGGTCATCTTCGTCTCTTTCGCTTTTCTAGCTTCACGTTCAGATGCACTTAATTCTCTCATGATTTGTCTGCGACTCCAAAACTTAGGCGCAAGAGTGAGTAGACAAATCTTTTCAGAATATGTACTGCCCTTCTGTTCTAATTTTTATTTAATTTGATTCAGGACTTCGAGAATCGCTAAGTGATTTTCATCATTGCATCCTTCTTTTTTATTT
The DNA here is from genome assembly GCA_010014905.2 of Druon quercuslanigerum. Taxonomy (NCBI): domain Eukaryota; kingdom Metazoa; phylum Arthropoda; class Insecta; order Hymenoptera; family Cynipidae; genus Druon; species Druon quercuslanigerum. The sequence goes on from JAAAKG020144399.1 coordinate 17,907, forward strand.
CTCATTTGCAATCAAAAATCTGTCTCCACGTTCGTCTCTTCCTCTACATTAATATCAAGCTCTTCTGTAACTCTGGAAGGCATATTTTACTTCCTTTCGGCAAATCAGAAAACACAATCTGCTGATTTTCCGTTGGAAGTCTCAGATCAATTCCTCTCACATGTTTCTCCTTACGGAAAGGATTTGCACATCTGCTGCGAAAACTTTGCATTGAAGGCATTGTCAGCGCTAGCTGACCATGAAAGGTCTTTAGGGATCTCACTTTGCTTCGAAACCAGCGATTCTCAAAGATACTTGAAAACGAACTTATAACCATTACTAAATGAACAAAACCCACAGAAAAGAAGCATAAACAATTTATAAATGTAGGCAACTAAAAACAAGCACAAAGCGCAAGAAATCACAGAAAACGCACACAGAAAAATTCTAGACACTACACGTTGGCTGCTTTTACCTTTCAAGAGACTAAAGTCAAAGTTAAGTGACGCAGTGAAACGCTTTGCTTGAGGCTGAGAAACAAATGACAGTCTGTGTGATTGCCTTTTGATTCTTGGTACAATATGAGAAACAAATAAAAATCTTGTACGTCTTTACAAATAAAAGTATTGTAAGTCTTTTGTTTTTCGGCTATACACGAGACCAAGTTTAATTCAGCCAAAGAAAGGACGAATCCTGTATAATTTGTTTATACAAATAGTTTTAACTATTTTTAATTAATTTAAGCCTTTCACAAGTCTGTTTTATGTGACGGTAATGATAAAAATATGCAGCAAAAAAAAGACATTTTGGAGGAGCGAGTGGTAAAGGCTCTCCTAAAAAATACTTGTGCTCCATTATTTTGTTTATAATTATTTGCAAAAATTATCGATGCATTAAGAACCGCTAAAATTAATTTTTGGCAAGGGTCTATACTAATGAAAAGTATGTTTGAATGAATCAAATTTGATCGAAAAACGTCGGTCGGTCAAGCTTTCGTTTAAAAAGACTTTTAAAAATATACAAACTGCCCGCAGAGTAGAAAATGTTAAAAAAAAACATTAAAAATGGCAATTTATGCATAAAAATTGAAAAATTTACTATCATATAGACAAACAATCTCTGAAAATTTGAAGGCAATCGGAAGACATGACTTTAAAGTTGGGGATGTGGTCAGATTTTTTCCAAATAAAAAATAATACCAAATTTTCCGACGAATACAAACAAAAATTATTTTTTATCCTATAATCTTTCAAAATCCTTAAATATTGTAAAAATTTATTTTTAAAATTGTCAAAAAGGTGAAGTTTTTTCGATGACTTAAATTTTCCGTACATTATTTTTAAAAAACCTACAAAATTACAAAAATTGCCTTAACATATCACAGATATTTCAGTTGCTTTATTCACTTTATTAATAAAAATATTCAATTTAAAAATTTGAAACATATTTGAAGCTCATCTAATACAATATAATATAAATAGGTTAGGTTTGTCAGGAGCGGGTTAGATACCGCTTCTAGCCACTTTAAACCATGTTTTTCGTCCTTCGGAAATTGGTGATACTTTACGTGGCGAGACGAGGGACATCCAGGAACAACAAACCTACGCTTGTTTAGTTTCACCTTCGTCGAATTAATTTTTTTGAAGAGTCATAAACATTTTCACTGTTTTGATTTTAAATCACGTGTGCGAAACAAGAATAGATGCGGACCATGGCGAGCGGGGTGGTGAGTAGCGGGGCTGAGACGCAGCACCAACATTTAGCCGCAACTTGTACTACGCCTAAAATAATAATCATAATTCTTCATATTCACCAATTAAATTTGAGAGGACCTGATAGGTAGTCCACGCCTATCATTTCAGAAAGTGACACGTTTGGCGTTCGGCTAACAGTACATTTTCGAGGCGTCGATCTTCCAGGAATTTTGTTTGCCAAAGCTGACGTGAGCAGAGTAGGAATTTTCGATGGATATGCAAAGGGGAATGACTGATGCAAAAACCTTAAAATGATTTTGTTTAACAGTAATTAATTAATAAACGTGAAATTAAATAATTTTCAAAGTAAATAAAATAAAAATACTTCTCGGCGCTCACTCAAGTTAGAGACACCTCATCATCGAGCAGTGTGGTCAGGGACTAGAGTGCTGTTCATGCCCACATTTCTCTCACCCATTTTCATGGGAACTCAAAAGTGCTAGTCTGACCTGCCCATGCTGCAAATGGGAAAAGTGATAAACATGGATACCCCTTTTTAAGAAAGATGATTGAGTGTTAAGAATTAAGATTTGTAAGATAGTGAACAAAGACTCTCGTTTATCACATTAAAGGTCATTCTCACGAATAAAGACTTGAAATCAATAAGAAAGGGAAGGGCAATTATTACAGGTAGCTAGCTTAACAAAACCGCGAAAAACATAGAAAAAAATCTGATAACCAAAATAGAATATACATGCAAATCTGTTCTTGCTTCTGTGGATCCACATATGTAAATGAAAATAGTCTTCAAGTTAAACAATTAAAAATAAAAAGCAAAATGAGGGCCTTCCAAATAAGAGCGATTATCGATACTGAGAACAGAGAAAATTATGCTTCGAGAGGTTTTTTAGTAGAAAATTATTTCAAGATTCTAGGACTTAGTTTGGAAAAGAGCGAGCTTCAATTTAATGTTAACTAAAAACCTCAAGTAGTAGAGAAGATTAGTATCGGCGTGCATACTCGGTACCAGTTTCCTGAACAGGGCACATTAAATTGTCGCACGAATCCAAGACTTTTGATTTTCGCTCAAAAAAAGGAAAGTACGATACATTTGATTACTAAAACTATGAGTAAATTTGTAAAAGAGGAAACAATCTCTAGTCCCCATGTGCTCGCAGAACTAGTGTTAATAATTGCTTTCTAATAGTGCACTGAAATTCGAATATTTTTAGTTTATAATTCAATTATTAAAAATTCCTAAGGCAAGTACGCCACGTGTCCGAACGCACCGAGCACTAGCCAGTATACCTAAAATCCCCTTGAGCAAAATGAAAGTAAGTTATTGCGCTACCCAGCTCATTTAAATCTAACCTCAAATCATTAATAATCAATTAAATTGTCTTTTTTCAATAAATATAAACTAAATGATTCTGGATAGTGATTTATGTGTTCCGGAAGTATATATCATTTAAAATCTGCTGGTTTTTTAATTCAATATGGAATTAGAATTTTTAAATCTATTTACAATAAATGGATTGTAGCATGCGCAAAATTTAAATATTTTTAGATTTCGAGAATATATGATACAATCGAATGTGCAAATGAAACTTTTATACTGCATTTATAATAAATTCTTCTCAAAAATATATTAAGGGCACCTTTTCATACCATGAATTTCGGAATGAAGTCTTAGAATCAAAATATTAAATAAGCAGTGCTCCGAACGAGAGCTAATTACTCAACTGCGCATGCGTCGCACTCTTGAATCTAATTGGTTGATATTCGCGCTTATATTAAAATGGTAAAAAATATTATTTTTCACGGTTATAAAAAATAATGAAATTTCACCTTACAAAAATGTGCATTAAATTAAAATTAATTCATGCTCAAAAATTGGTAATTTTATATCTATACCGTTTTCACAAACCATTCGATATTGTAAAATTAGAATTTCAATTAATCATTTCCTTCATGATATCTATTTAAATATTTCTTTTAATCTATGTAACACATTATTAATATTTTCCAAGAAAAAGACCTTATCGAATTATAATTACAGAAGAGTCTTGCGTAAAAAATATTTTTTAGCAAATTACTTTTTATTTACCCCAGACACATATTAAAGTCGCTGATTTTCTCAAGGTAAAATAAATTACACGAGTGCGAGATTTGCCATTTCAACAGAGCCCCGCAATAAAATATAAACCCACTTTATTCGCTTCGCTGCTTTTTAAATTCTGTGTTAATCAGTTTTATCTACATTAAAAAAATGCGAACCTTACCTACTTTGACCTTAGCCCTGAACGTTATTCTCAATTTAATTGGTAAGTAAAGAAATATTTAATTTAAAACAAATTTTTTTGTATAAAAAGTATGTAGATCATAAACCTCAATTATTATTTATCTCAGAACATTAGATTTTTGTCCCTTTTTATCGAATTTTCAATTTTAGAAGCAATAAAATCTTTGAGGCTGAGAACCTGAAGAAAAATACAGGATTATCGAGGCATTCAAATCAGTTTTTAAAACAAATATTTGTAAAATTCTATTCACTTTTTTCTTCTAAAATAAGAATTTCGAGTTTTAAAGTGAGCAAAAATAGATTAAATGTGTAAGTGTACTTTCTCACATTAAAGTGGTCTTTTGTAAATAAGGGATATTGGTGTAGGTGACGTAACCGATTTGCAGGTTTCACGAGAACCTTCTATAAATTGTGTCAAATATTGGTTTGATTAAAAATATGGAGGATCGTGATATGCTAAGACCTAGAATGAGCAACACACCACATCCATTTTTAAATAATGACAAAATTACTCATGCCGACAGAATTTTTTTCATCATATATCAAAAAACACAATCATTTATCAAATATAATGAACAGTTATTAATTACGCATACAGCTAAAAGTAATACGACGGTTATTCTGAAAAAGTAATCATGTTGGAAAAAATGCAAGATTTACTAAATGATAAAAAACATACGAAAAACTAGATGTGAACCCAGAACATGAATTAAAAAAATAAAATTTCAAATTTGTAAGTTCATGGCCATTGTCCACTTCGACCTGTTGTTTCACTTATAAATTCTTTAAAAAGCTTTAATAGCACTAAAAACTCAAATAAAAAAATATTTTGAACTCAAAAATTTAATTATTAAAAAAACAATTTCTTCAGATCACATTATGGCTTCATTAGATGTTTTATGTCTATTTAAGAATATTCCAGTTGATTTAGTAACTAACTGTATTTTAATTAGATGGATCAATATAAAAAATTTCACAGAAGCTCCCTTAGCAAAATTTGAAAAAGAAATTAAATTTTTAATGAAACAAATAAAATTTAAATTTAATAAAAAATTTTATAGACAAAAACATGGAAGGCCAATGGGTTCTCCAATGTTACCAATTTTGGCCGATTTAATCATGCAAGATTTAGAATCCAATGTAATAAAAAATTAAAAATTTTATATATGTACATATTTCCGACACGTGGATGACACTTTTATTATTTTACTAAATTAATAATTATATTGCTTTTGTTTAAAATCTTATTGATATAGATTTAAAATTATCACATGAATCATTTCATAAAGCAAATATTGAATTTATGGAGAAAAACTCTTTATTTTAATAATTATCCTACAGCATTTATTCGAACACATATTAACAATAAAATCCAAACTATAGTCCAATTTATAATATAATTTTAGATTCGTTAATTTGAAAACAATTTAAATTTCCAATTCATAAAATAAAACAAGAATTAGACAAATAAAAACAAAAAATAGTTTAAAACAAAATATTTTTCCTTCAGGTTATTTAATTATTAGTACTTAATTATTTATGATTAATTAATAATAAATAATAATTATTATTAATTATTATTAATTATTAATGAATCAGGTTAATTTAATGTTATTAATATTTCTGCCTAGAACCTAGTTTTATAAATTTGTGATACGGCACTGATATATGTTTCTCTTTGTTATTGGTTCTCTTTCTTTTCTTCTTCATATTTCTCTGAAAAATGAAGGAAGATGAAAGTCTTGTCAAACTTTACACAAAAATGTTTTCTACTTCAATTTTTCACAAATTTATTTTATTATAATAAAATCGTATTTGAGTAAATCTCTCATCTTACCCAAACTTTAAATTAGGGAAACTTGTATGGTGAATATAATTCGATTGGACTATTTCTTAACCTCAAAATTCATACAATTTTTTCATGTTTGAATAAATTTTTCTTATTAGTGGATGTAACTTGAGTTTTTTCTGATAATCTATTTATTCACAGAATTATTGATAGAAGTAGAATGGGAACCTTTTAACAAATTTTTAATAACATCTGAAAATGAACTGAACTTTGCAATGAATGACTCTGGGCTGATGAGGAAAAACGTAAATTTTTCAAAAAAGTTAATAATAAAGGATCTTCAACAACTCAATTCCTTTTCTTTTTTTGGTCTGAAGTATGTCGCATAATATCTATTATTATAATTGTTTATAAAACTTACTATATCACTTGACAAACAACATCGATTTTTTTAAATCTGCCTATTTTAATTATGTCATTGAACTTGAAAATGTTACATAATCGCTTTCTTTCCCTTAAATGTTTACAATAATAAGTTTTTAATTAATGCAAATAAAAAAATTTTGATAAGTTTTAGAAAAGGAAATTTTGTAATAATTGCTTTCTAAGGAATTTTAAGAAAATACTTAGAAGAAAGATTGCAATCAATCTTGAGTTATTTCCTAAAATTTTTAAAAAGTGTGTGAAAGGTTTTCATACAAAATTTTGCACACAAAAAATATCAAAAATTTTTGAGATATTCAAAACTTTTGAAACGATTCAAAAATAATTAAAACTTGTACAGATTTTTAAGAATTTTGGAGAGTTTCACAAAATATAAAGAAATTTTTTCAGGTTCCTAGGAAAAATTAAATTAATTTTTTATTTTGAAAAATTAATTTAAAGATATTATTTAAAAAGATTGTAAAATAAGAATTTTAAAGATTTAAAGGCAACTTATTAAATTTTGCAGAATAAATAAAAAATGCAGGAAAAATTTGAACAATTTTTAGAGATTAGAAGTTCTGACAAGATTAAAGAAAAAAATTTCCTTATGTTCAAATCTGTGAAATCTGTGATAATTTTTTATTTTGAATATTAAACTTTTAAAGAAAAGAGAGCAAAGTTTTTAAACCTAACAAACGATTTCCTAAAATTTCTAAAAATAGTTTAGAAGATTTTATAGGAAAATGTTTTAATTGGGTGCGATTGTAAAATAAAAACGAACAAAAATCGGACAAATTCAAGAAATATTTAGTAGATTTAAAAATAATTTCGAAAGTTTTCAAGAGAATAAACGAATTTTCTGAAAATTTCTGGGTAAATTTAGAAGATATTAAATTGAAAATTTGGATTCCTGAAATTACAAATATTTCTATTCCTGAAATTTAAGTTTGACGAATTTTAAAATTGCCGAGAATAATTATTACATTATTAATTAATTAATAATTTGAATGTTTCCTTCATTTATAGTTTTGTAAATAGCTCGTAAATGAATAATAAATTTAATATGTTCGGCAGTTCTAAATTACGAAAATTAAAATATTTGTGGGAATTTCAAAATTTCTTAATGTTAAAAGTCGGTCTTGAAATCGGAGAATTTTAGTTTCAGATATTTTTAAATTCAGGATCTTTTTTCAATCAAAAATCTTGTCGTTATTTGAAATTTAAAAAATTTTATTATTCGATGCTAATATATATTTGCGGCATTCTTTTCTATTCATTTGTTCTGAAAGAAAATGGACTTTTTTCGTTCAAAAATATCCAGTGCCTTCAATTTTGGTCCGATTTTGATTTCTTTTAAATTAAAGTTAATTAAATTCTGAACAGCTTGACGCTCTGAACTTTTGTTTCTTATATTTCTTTATTAATAATTTATTTACTTAAAGTATGGTAAAGCTGAAATTTTGTACATACAAATTTTTTGCGCTTTAATAACAGGCGCGGAAAATTTTTTATTGTCCCAAGTGAATGTTTACGACTCATAAAATACAAATAGTTTGTTTATTATTCCATTCATTTGTTATATAAACAAATTTTATGAACAAATTGACAAATAGTCTTATCAGAAACAAAATTCTTTTTGCTAAAAGTGCTTCAAATTAATGTAGGAATGACATTTAAAATAAAAACTAATTTAAAAGTTTATAATAACCATTTTTATAAGTGTTAATTTGTATTAAAAATGATAAAATCACGCGATAACTAAGATTTTGAGAAAAATAATAATTATTGATATTATTTTAAAAGGTTAATTTTAACTTTTAAAGATTTAAAAATATGTCCAAAACAAATCTAAAAGATTTTAAAACACTTTCATCAGATTAAAATTTTTTATTTGTAGAAGTTTCAGTAGTTCTGAAAAGAATCGAAAATAATTATAATCATTAGAAGATTTCGAAAAGTTTAAAAAGAGATCTACATTATTGAATATTTCGAATATTTTTTGGAAACGCTTAAAATTAAAAAGCATTTAGAATTTGAAAATTTTAGAAATTTTGAGAAAAATTTAGATTTTTAACAATTTTGTGAAAAAAAGAAATTTTTTATGAATTCAGAAAGGTTTTATGAGATTCAAGCCTAATTCTCTAGATTTCTGGAAAAATTTAAAGTTATTGGCTGGAAGATTATTGGAACATTTTTTTTCATTTTGCAGAATTTTTTTTTTAATTGTAGTTTAAGAAATTTTTAGGTTTGGAAAAATTAACGAAAATTGTACATTGCAAACAAATTTAATTAATTTTAATGAATTCATTTAAAGTTCGGCTTTTTGTCATAATTATTTTGATGAAATTTAGCTTTAGATTTAAGAAGAAAAGGGAATTTTCATTATAATTGCTTTTAAATTAAAAATGCATTAAAGTTATTTCAAGCTAAAAAATAAAAGTTGTTATAAATTATTTATAAAATCAAGCGAAACATTTTAATGTTAATCATAACTAGTTTTTGAAAAGACCTTGAGGTGAACTTTAGCAAGTAAATATTTCACAATTTGCATTGTTTGCACAACTTTATTTTAACTGAATTTCCATTCTTATCTACTGAATCCATTTTTTTAAATATTAATAAATTTTGATCAAGAATTAATCCTAATGTGATATATTAAAATATTCATAACTTATTCAATAAAATCGCTAGAAAAATTATCGGTTTTAAAAATAATACCAGGCTCTAAAAGTTACGCGAAAAGTTTTGAACTAAAAAAAATAGTTAATTTTGCAGCATTTATTTTACAGATTTTGAAGATTATTTTTTATTATGTTTTACTAAATGTATAACTTTTTAGAACAAAAATAAATATTGGTAATAAATTCAAAAGAACTTACATCACAAAAAGATAATCGCGTTTTGATTTACTTGAAAGCAATTTACTGCCGCTTATTATTGATAGACAGCAACCGACTTATCATTATATATAAAAATCTCGTGTCACGATATTTGTCACCACTAAACTTCATAACTACTTAACCGATCTTGATGAAGTTTTATGTACTGTGTGTAATTTGGTCCAACTTGAGGAATAGGATACTTTTAATTTTGATTAATTACTTCAATATTTTTTATTGCAAATTACATGCTTATTATAGGACAAATAGTTATAATTATTTGTAAGTTCTATAAGTTTTTAACAGATGGCGGTGTAACTTAGTTTGTTGACCGACACTTAAACATTTTAAGTTATCTAGGTTGGGTAAGCAACCAATAGATGGCGCTATATTTCAATTTTTTGATGCTACAATCTATTTCACAATACATGTATTATATTAATTCAAAGTATGAAAACTGAGCTACAGCAATTACGCTTTCACTATTTTTAGTACACTTTTAACCAAAATTCATTCATCTTTTTCGTTCTTTCACAGAAATATCATCGGGTATGGTGCCTGAAACAAAGGACTTTCTGAAAAATTTTGGGACGAGTAGTGAACAAGCCAAACATGAAGGTAATCCTAGCGTAAATAAAAAAAAAATTCATTAGGCACCTTTTCTTGCAGGCTCTTTCCTTTTTACAGCATGCCGTTCTATCAGATATATCTGTGCTCAAGTCGTTTGCCAAATTAATCACAGATTTTAATTTCAAAACTTGCAAATAAAATCTTAAATTTAGAGTCAAAAGCTTAAGACTTTTTATTACAAATAAATAAATCGAATCTCTACATTAGGTAGTTTCAGAAATTCTCAATCGGTTATTAATTGTGAACTAAAAACAAAAGACTCCCTAAACGAATGAATTCAAAGAAGTTGAAATCATTCTTGAGACTCCCTCTTTTATCATGCGTTTAATAAAGTACAGTTTGCCAGTTTTTCTCTTATTTGTTTATCAGTTAAATTGTATTTATCCTGGGCATTATTCTTTTTATACTTTTTACCATAATTTACTTCGATGGTATTATTAGCCAAATCGATGTTACTTTTTAATTTTTTTAACAAGCCACTTCAGTGATAACTTCCCAGTCTCAACTTTTAAATTTCGCAAAAATATTTTTTTTATTAACAAAATTTTGTGGTGTAATTATTTCAAAAATCATTTGGCTGTTGATAATTACCACGATGAACCACGATGTTTTGGTTTTGAGAATCGAAATTCGATCAATTTGGATTATCTAGATTTGATTTGCAGCCAGACTATCCAGAACTTTTCTAATCCTGACATTGTAAAGTGACCGGAGCTACTTTTAAAAAATTTTTTTACCTCATTATTTTTAGAAAAACATAAATAGAGGTAGCGAAATTTGACAAATTAAAAGGGAATAAAATTTTTCTATTACTTTCTATAGTACAGAAAGGGATGCAATTTAAGAGATAACTTCAACTGCCGTGGAGAATTAAAACGGGAGGACAAAAACGGGATCCAGAAGTATTCAATATCTCTCACGATACTACTGTATGAATGTTTTTTTTAATACCTTTTAATGCAAGCCTTCCTACTGGGAGGCTAAATATTATTTAGGCAAGGTTCAAAATTAAAAATTATCTTCGAGTTATCTTTATTGTAACTGACAAGCTTAATTTTTGTTGCGGTTAATCTTTCACCCGGAATGGACCAAGAGAAGATTTCACTTTCAGTTGGAGGTGGTTTTAAATCATAAGCTATGTTTATCAATTTTAAGACATCGAGTTTGATACCGAGTAAATGAAAAAAGATTTAAAGGGATTTGAAGTTATTAGGGGAGTGCCAGGATTTAAATCCGGTTTGTGGAACTTTCCGGATTCATAAGAGTTTTGGTAGGTCGGAATTACGTTTAATCCTGAATGTAATGATTATAAGAAATTCCTGCTCTTATTCGTTTTATTCCTTCGCATCTTTTTTTTTGAGTTATGTTTCGTAATGTGGTTGTTTTTTATGTTATGTCTTGAAGAATTCTTCCACTGGAATAAAGGGTAATTCCGTTAAAGAAGAAGAGCTATTCTGTCAAATATAAGTGCAGGCTAATTTCAGAATTGGAATTGTGTAATGTTTATTCAAAATACTTTTAAATTCGAGGTTCATTTTTTTATTTTTAATCCAAAATTCAAAATAACGTCCAGTATCTGCGTGATTGAATCGTTGTTACGGAAGCCTTTCTCCGAAATAATGTAAACTTATGTATCAGTAGTAAATGTGTTATAATATTTTTTGGTTCAGTAGCATTTTGTACTCAGCACGCCATCACAGATACCTACCGCTCACGTGAATTCGGGGTGAGCGACAGATAAGTGATAAGTATTTTTTGTGGCTGACAATCGTAACTTTCTCTTTATTGTTGATTGTCGACAATATTTTTATGATATGGCTAATAGGCAGAAGAAACCTATAAAATGGGTTTGGATCAGGATTCCAGAATTCTTTGAAAAAGAAGCGAGACAATGCTGTGCTGCTTATCACAGACATCAAACATGCGCCGCGAGCACTGCAGCTGGACAAAAATTAAATTTGAAACAGTTTTATAATACATAGTGGGGTCCCTGGAGTAGGTACAATGTTTCACGATTCTCTGTCGACACCATCCAGGTTAAAATCGTCGCATAATCCTATCAATTTTTCTTTCCAGTAAGTCCTGATATTATTGATATTAGTAACAAGCAACTAGTTAAACCTGTTCGGTAAAACCTACTTTCATTTTCTTTTTAGTGAACAGTAATTTTGCTCGATATCAACTATCTGTCTTTAAAAAATCCTGTGTTGCTTAATAGCATTTCAGTTTTTAGTTTTCTCTATTTGCATCAAATTCAGGACAAATAATCTTTTTCATTTTCATTATTCGTAATAATTTATTTTGTAGTGATGTGAAAAACTAGGAGCGGAACTTTCCACGCAGGTCCGTAGGAATACCGCACCCGAAACTTTCGGTTTAGGTCTGCTAGAACCCGACCCGTAATGTTTCGCTTCGGGTTTCAATTGACACAGTACAAAATTTTCCGACTGGGTTTACCCATGTGAAATCCGATTAGAAAAATGTATTTCCTTGCGTTTTAGTGAACAGACATTTAGCTCGATATCAACTATGTCTTTTTCGAAAATCATGCTTTATTGAAGAGCATTTTAGTTTTGCACTTCTATTCAATCATCAGTCTCTTTACCAGCGACTTTAAATAAGATCCTATTCTTTTTCCCCTATCTGCCTCAAATACAGGATAATTAAATTTTTTCATTTTGACCACTCCTAATAATGTATTTTGTTTCGCTTCGGGTTTCAATTGACACAGTACCAAATTTTCCGACTGGGTTTACTTATGTGACATCCGATTAGAAAAATTTATTTCCTTGCGTTTTAGTGAACAGACATTTAGCTCGATATCAACTATGTGTTTTTCGAAAATCCTGCTTTATTGAAGAGCATTTTAGTTTTGCACTTCTAGTCGATCCTATTCTTTTGCCCCTATCTACCTCAAATCCCGGACAATAAAACTTTTTTATATTGAATACTCCTAATAATGTTTTTTTATTTTGATTCCGGTTTTAATTGACACAGTAGAAAATTTGTCCACTGGATTTACCCATGTGAAATCCGATTAGAAAATTTTGTATAAAAATTGGTATTCTGATCTGCTACCTATCTGAATGGTATTTATAATTTCCCATAAAAATATAGTGATGTTACAGCTGCGCAGTAAACATATCTTAGGGTTAAAATTGTGCAGTGCAATTGTATGACCGAACTGCAAAATATGCAGAAAGAGAAAAGTAAAGGTCAAAATATTTCGAAAGAGAATATACAATGAACGTGTAATCCTCTGCTTCTTGTTGCAGATCAGAGTGTACAGCTCAAGAGCTTACTCAATGATGCTCCTACTGCTGGTGTTCATCGTTCCATAAATTTATATTCTCCTGGCACGCATCAATTTCCCGAAAGGTCTCGTCTTCCTTTCAAAACTGATTCTCCGGGTAACATCGTCAGGCCTTCTTCTTCTTCCGATGGTCCCCTTCGTGAAGGGTTCATGACTCCTCCTCCTAGTACTTCCTCTTTACGCTTTCTTGGATTGGAACTTGAAGAACTTAGATTTGTTCGGCTAATTCCCGATAGGAATCGAAACCGGAAATTTGAAATTCGAGAATACATTATTCCCCGCGATAAACCAATTTACATAAGAGGAAAAAATCATGCCCATCTGCCCGTTCCAAGCGGAGAACAAGCTGTATTATCAACATCTGATGGTGAGGTATTTGCAATATGCGAATTTGATAAATATCTTCGTGGAATATATATATTGAGAAATGAGTTGGGACATGAAGTTGAAAAACGGGTGAAAATAAATATGAACAGCGGTGCGATTAAAGATATGGCTCCAGAAGAAATCGTAGAAGCTCCCTTGAGCAGGTGTTGTCCAATCAGGAAGCACTTTAAAATACAAAATGTGAACTATACTGCACACCAATAATTTAATTCGTTTTAAATATAAAACTAAAATATATTATTGTTTAAGATCCAAAGGAGGATCAAAATGTTAGAGGTGACTGATAATTAAAATAAAAAGTTATATTATCGATTCTAAGGCTTTAATCTTTCTTCAGTGACCCAGTTGCTTTTTTTGGAAACAGGTATAAAAAGTTTTTTTTCTTCCAAACTGCCATCTGAGATACTCTAGAATGTGCCCTGACCTACTCTGAGTTAGATTTAATTTTTAGATTTGTAGTTACGAGATTCGCATAAACCTTAATCATAAATATTTTTACCAAAATTACTTGACCAACTTTTATTTCGCTTCACGCATATTTTCTGTGAGATTGAATGCTTCTTTAGGAATGAAAAAGGCGCGCTTAGTTAATTTAATTTTTATTTAATTCCTAATTCTCTGATATTGAAAAATTAAATCCATTGCCACTTGAGAATATTTTAGCACATTTTGATCCCCCCCGTCTCTGTTGTTTACATAGTAAATCCCAAATATCCTTGTGATTTGCAAACCCCCTCCTCCCTCAAAAAAGAGTTTATATGGTATAGGCGCGGCCCTCGACAATTTTAAACGTCCCATTGAAAGTTTATCAATTATTTTCAATTTTAGAATGTATTTAATTTAATAGATCGTTAATCTATTGGTTTGATGTGTTTTAAATCCTATTAAAATATTTTTGGTTTGTAAGATATTTCATATTTTATTAAGGTAATTTGAAATTATTTAATTGAGTTCTAGACTACAGTGTTTTTTTACCATTTACGCAATATTCGAATAACTTTCTATTTGTTAAAATTGTCATTATTGATCATTATCATTAATACATTAAAATCATTTTTACTTTAAATTTTTATAAAAATTAGAATTATTAATAAAATTTTCTACTAATTTCAGGAAAATGTTTAATATATTTGGGAAAATTAAACTAATATTTAAAAAAAAATGTAATTGAAATAGGGATGTGTTAATATAAATAAATTTTTATTGTGCAAATTATTTTTAATATGCAATTTTATAACCTTCGAATAAATAATCAATTTATGTCACCTAATTTTAAGAAACTAAATTTTAATCTTTATTTAATTTAATATTTTGAAAAAATTATCCAGCTAATACACTGAAGCCTTCAAATAAACTTCACTTAATGCCTTTTTCAAATTTAAGCTTTTATTTATTAAAATTTGATTTATTAATAACATTTTGAACTAATTCTAAAAATTGAATTTAGATACTCATTTAACTTCAGAAGCTTAAAAAAAATCATAAAATTTAATACAGGTATTCTGAAGAGAAAAACTTTTATTGTAAAAATAATACATAATAGTAAATGTTACTTTATTTGAAACATCTTAAAATGAATCTTTATCTAATTTGATATTGTTATCAAAATTCACCAATGAAAAATTAAAAATTAATAATTTTTACTTTTAATATTTTCAAACTTGAATTTGTCTTTGTTTACCTTTAATTAATTATAAGCTTTTGACTAATTAGAGAAAATATAAATTTTAGCAGAATCTAATAATAACACAGGCCAACACGTTTTCACACCCATAGACTGGACCTGATGAACCTGAAGGAATTTGATGCGCTGAATCCGAATCTGACCTCAGAATTGCTCCATCACCCTACGTTTCCGAGATAT
>JAAAKG020144400.1:0-11132 GCA_010014905.2 Druon quercuslanigerum
AATGACTAATGTTTAAATTTTTTTACATTATTGCTTACATTTAAAATACGAATAATTGAAAAAAATTCATCCAGAAATATTTTTTTTCAAATATTTTGATCTTTAATTTAAACAATAATTTTATAAACTTTAAACATTAAAATGATTTGTGTAATAAAAATATTTTATTATTGCTATTTTTATAAATAAAGAATATTCAAAACGAAAATTGGTTTTAATTTTTAAATTCAGGAATGTTCTAGTTCGTAGATTTTATAATTGATCAATTTTCTGTCGAGAGTTTTTAAATTTGATAGTTATTATAAAGTGTTTGTGAATTTTATTATTAAGGAATTTTCAAATTCGGAAATTTTTAAATTTAAGAATTCTATTGTTCATGAACTTTATTATTCGGAAATTTTCCAATTCAAAAATTTTATCATTCGGGAATTTGCTGAAACGATTTATAATATTTGTTAATTTACTTCTAAAATTATTTACAACAAAATATTCATTTAAAAGTTCACCAGGAATGATAAAAAATGTATGAGTTTTTTAAGCCCTTCAAAAAGTTTTTAAAAAATTCTAAACTTTTGTAAAAAATCGTCGAAAATTTACATATTGTTTAAATTTTTATTTTAATCTTCCAGGTACATATTTGAAAATTCAGGAAATATTTTTATGTATTCTCTGAACATTAATTTTCAAAAATGAAAAATCCTTCTCAATTGTTCCAGTACTCATGAGAAATTTTTTTCATTCCTTTAGCACATTTCACAATAAAAATTTCTTAATAAATCCTCTTAAATGTCAAATTATTTTTTTTATTTTTAAAAAGTTCTAAGACTTCTAAATGTTTCTTCCAAAGATTTGAATTTTGCCTAAAATAATTTTTTTTTTAATCTCTACAAAATAAACAAGAAATTCTTTAAAATCTTTCGTATACATGTTTGGCTATTTTAGACATTTTTTGAAATATTTTTTAATATTTTCATTTAATTTAAAAAAATAATGTTTCAAAATAAAAAATTATTTGAATTTTTTACAAGAATCTTCATAAAATTGTTCACCCTTTGCAAATTTTTTAAGATCTTAAAAAGCTTCTTTTTATTTGGAAAATCTTCCAAAATCTACAATTTAAAAGAATTGAAATCTACTCATGATTTAAATTTTTTTCAAATCTTTTGAAACTTCTTAATACTTTTAAAAATAATTCAAAGTTTTTTTACAATTTTCTTAAATTCTTTAAAATTAAAAAGTTGCCCTACATATTTTTAGATTCTTTTTCGCTAATTTTAGAAATCTTTTGAAGTGTTCTAAAGTCCTTTTAACAATGCTTTTAAAATTAATTTTTCAAAAGAAAAAAATTATAAAAAATTTTCCGGGGTATGTTAAGTAAATTTTTGTATTCTCTTGAAAACTTCTGAAATTCTTAAAAAGCTTCTTTTTTCAAAATCATGAAAAATCTATATTTTGTTTATTTTTTTTTTAAATTTTCACAAGTTTGAAATTTTTTTAATATGTTAAAAATTTCTAAGTATCTGTTGAAAAAATTCAAAGTTTTTAACCAATTTTTTTAAATCATGCAAAATGAAAAAATTACACTAGAATATTCCAGATTAGTTTTGTCAATTTTTGAACTCTTCTGAAGTGTTTTTATATCTCTTTGAATATGTTTTTGAATTTAGTTTTTTAAAATAAGGGAACACTTTAAACTTGAATGGGAATCTTTAAAAAATGTTATACTCCTAAAACATTTCAAAATTCATAAAGAGCTTCCAATTTTTTTTCTAATTAAAAAAAATCGAAATCTTTTTTTGAATTTCCTAAAATCTTCTGAATCTTAAAATTCTTTTTAAATCTTTTTAAACTTCTAAATATCTCTTAAAATTACTCGAATTTGTTCTAAAATTTTTGATCTTGCGAAATGGAAACTTTTGCTTAAAGATAATTTACATTAGTTTCAAAATTTTAGAAAAATTTTTGCATGAATCTTAGAAACATTTGAAAATTCTCAAAAACAATTTTTTTATTCGTTTTATAGAGAAATGTACTTTTTCCGAATCTGTTAAAATCTTTTCAAGTTTTAAGTTATTTTTAAATCTTTTAAACTCGTAAATATCTGTTAAACATATTTAATTTTTTTTAAAGTTTTGCAATACTCCTGAATATAAAAAAATCTACTCTAAAACCCTCTACATTCTTTTTAAAAATTTTAGAAAACAATTTGAAATGTTTTGAAAATTTCTCTTAAAATTCATTTTTTTAAATAAAATATTATTTAAAATTTTCTCGGGAAATGTAAGAAAATGTTTTTAGTCTTGAAACTTTTTGAAATTCTTAAAAAAGCTTCTTTTTTCAAAATGTTTTGATTAAATTTTTTTTTAATTTATCAGAATTTTATGAAAATTCAAATATTTTCAAAACTTCTAATAAATGTTGAATATCTTTTGAAAATAATTTAAAAAAATTTAAATAAAACCTAAAATAGTTAAAAGCAGAATTATTTTACTATAATAAAAAATCACTGACACTAAAAACTTCATTTTGAATGAAGAATATTTAGAAACATTTAGAAATAAGTAAATTGAAAAATAAAATTACCTATTTTGAAATTTTGATTTACTGAATTAATAGAGCACATTATTCATAATATTTTTTAATAAAATTAAATACCTATAAAATCAACAATTAAATAATGTGAAAAAGTTAAAAAGAGAATTGTTGCCTTTATTACTAATGAATCATTTATAATTTAAATTTTTTCTTTCAGCAATAAATTTTTATAATCAAAATTTTTCATTAGTAGATTACTATCAAATATTTATTACTCAAAAATGATTCCTAAATAATATTGGGAAATAATATTTTATGTCAAATATTAATTATTAAAAAAAATATTTTCTATATAATATAAAAAAATAATTGTTCATGCATTTTTGGAAAGACCGATTATTGCTCACTGTGGATTAAGATAGCGAATTGCGATTACAAATCCTATCAGTATGAAGTTATGATGTCATTATGACATCATTACTCGACGAAGCACTGCATCCAGAAGGGGCCGGGGGCTGTCGGTCCAGACAGGATATTGTCGCGGCACTTATTCACTAATTGATACAGCCTAGTGTTTTATTTTACACCGACAAGCAGAAGTTCTCAATCTACAATCAGCCAAACACTTGAAAACAAAAATGAATTAATAATAAATACATAATAATAATTATTATTAATTTTATACGAGAAAAGCGATAAGGGGCGGGGGATATATATTTTTAGATTGATCAATAATTCCCGTCTTGTTTACTTAACACATTTGTACCGTAAAACTGCTCAGACCCAGGTCGCTGATCAATCCCTCTAGCAAGCACCCCAGGTGAAGAGCTTCACAGAGTCATTTTTTAAAGGTCGCCACTCGGGCCCATTAGTAAACTAGTTTTTTCGTTTCAGGCGTCATTCACTTTTCTGACACACTTCATTTTGTATTTTTTATAATAAAAATAATAAACAGAAATAAACATAATCTATAAACTATAATTTCGTACTCAGATCACGTATTTGCGTACATGCAATAAAAGTACTTTCATAATTTATTCGCTGAATTGGATAAGATATAAGCGTAACAGGCTATTAATTATCCACATAAGGGCACCTGTGATACAAAATGGGCAATGATTGTCGATTTGAATAACGCGCGTTTAAATGTTTTATATGCGTATGGTAAAAGAACAGTTATTCTTAGACGTTTCATATTTCAAATTATAATTTTCTGATTATAAACTTTTCCGGAAAAACTAAATAATCCCGGAAGAGCCTTTACTTCGATAGATTATTTATCATGAAATTATTTATTTAATTAGGAAATATGGTTTTTATTGCAATTATCTATGAATTTTATACAAATAAAACCAAAATATTCATACGCAACCTATTTTTTGTGGGTTTTTGAATCTTTACAAATTTAACTTAAAGGAAATTTTAATTCATTGAAAATTCTCATTTTGCCTATTTAAGTAAACATTTATATTTTAGTTTCTATTATATTTATAAAAGATAAAAATAAAAATAGAATAATATTATTAAAATAAATATCCAAATATCCTTCAAATCTTCGCTTCCAATGTAATAAAGTAAAAACCATTTTTTCATATTTAAAAGAAAAATTCATGCTTTAGTTAAATAAATTTAATGGCGAATTGCAGCAAACGAAATTTGAATGAAAAACAAAATTGAAAAAAATCCCGACAGCGGGAATTGACCCCAGACTTTTCGGTTACGATACTGAAACGTTACCCCCCTATCTAACCCAGAGCATTTGTTCTCTAGAATGTCTGAAAAGTGCATCTTATTAAAAAAAATTAGTAAAACTTTCAATTACCTCAAAAGTTATATAGCAGTTTTAGAGTTTTTATAAATTCATTTAATTCATATAAATTTATTTATTAAAAAAATATGGTTTACTTAGTTAGAAATTGTGATAAATTAATAATAAAAAATCCTCGCATGTTACGTGTACAGCCGTCGAGAGTCTTTCAACTCCGAATTAGTAACCAGAAAATCCTGGCTGGATTCCTGCTCCTAGAATTTTTTATGTAATTTTTTTTTTTCATTCTGAATTTTTTTACTGCAATTCACTATGTAATTTCTATAATTAAAACCAACGTATTCATACGCCATCTATTTTTTGTATAAAAACATTGCGTTTTTCAATTTCTAAAAATTTTTAACTAACTTAACCATATTTATTTAATTAATAAATTTATATAAATTAAATGAATTTATAAAAATTCTAAAACTGCTATATGACTTTTGAAGTAATATAAAGTTTTTCTTATTTTTTTTAATAAGATGCACTTTTCAGACATTCTCGAGAACAAATGTTCCGGGTTAGATGAGGGGGTAACGTTTCAGCGTTGTAACCGAAAAGTCTGGGGTCAATTCCCGCTGCCGGAATTTTTTTCAATTTTGTTTTTCATTCAAATTTAGTTTGCTGCAATTTGCCATTAAATTTATTTAATGAAAGCATGAATGTTTATTTTAAATATGAAAAAATTGTTTTTTTTTTCTCAAACTTTATTGCATTGGAAGCGAAGATTTGGAGGATATTTGGATATTTATTTTATTAATATTATTCTATTATTATTTTTATCTTTTACAAATATAATAGAAACTAAAACATAAATTTTTACGTAAATAGGCAAAATGAGAATTTTCTATAATTCAAAATTTCCTGTTAAAAACAGGAACAGGTTTTTAACAGGAAATTTTAATTTTAATTGCTAATTATATTGAAAAAAGAAATTTAGGAAAAAAATTGGAAAAGGCTTTAAAACATGGAAAATTATTTTCAAAAATTTCGAAAAGGAATATTGAAGATTTTGAACCAAGATTTTTTAATTTTGCCTGATTAAAGAATTGTAGAAAAAAATTCTGATAGGCTTAAAAGGTATTTAAAAAGTATGAATAGGTTTAAAAATAATTCAAGATTTGAAAAGAATTCAAAAATTTTTTAGAGAAAATGTAGATTATTTAATATTTAGAACGAAAAATTTACTAGCTTTTTATAAATTTTGAAAATTTCAAGAGAATAAATACATTTTCTGAAGATATCTATGACAATTTATAATGATTTTTATTTTTAAAAAATTCCTTTTCAGAGCGCGTTAAAAAAGATTTCAAAGCATTTTAAAAGATTTCCAAAATTTTCAAAAATTAATCTCGAAAATTTTATGGTACATTTTTTCCTGTTACGCGATATTAAATGATCTTTGGGAAAAAATCTAAATAAAATTTTTTAAGATATTTAGAGGTTTTGAAAATATTTGATAATAATTTCAATCTTGACAAGATTTGAAAAAATTAAAAATGAGACTTTTGAAGTTTTCGAAAAACATACCTTTATAAGAATTTCTTTGAGGTTTCAAGAGAAAAACAAAAGTTTCATACGATTCCTGGGAAAGATATCAATTATTTTTTATTTTGAAAAATAAATTAAAAAAATTCCAACTTGTTCCTATAGTTTCAAAAAATAATTTAAATATTTTTAGGTAAAAAATTTTTAATTCCGCAAGATTACTTAAAATGTTTTAAGAAATTTTTAAGAAAATGTAGATTCCTGGATATTTCGAAAAATTATAAGCTTTTTATGAATTTGCGTAGGAAAATTTTAATTTAATAATTGAAAATTTAACATTTGAACAGATTTTCAAAACTCTTGAAAATAAGCTAGGACATTTATTTTTTTCTAATTTTGCAGGCTTTCAACCATTTTTTTGAAAAACTTTAAATACTCTCAAAAGGTATTTAAAAGTTTTTTAAAGATTCCAAAATAATTATCATCGTAAGAAGAATTAAAACATTTTTAAACAAAATACAGATTTTCAATGACTTTTAAAAATAAATGTTACAAGAAAATCAAGAAAACTGTCTTGAGTTTTCTTGAAAAGCTTCAAATGTGTTTTTAGTATAAAAAATAAATGTTAAAAAAAATTTGCAAAATATTTCAAAATATTTTTTAAATTGTCAAAAACTAGTCGGGAATATACTAAAGCAATTTTTTTAATTCCCGAAAACAGAAAATTACAGCCAATTTAAACTTCCTGAAATAAAGAATTTTCGACAGTTTATAATATTACCAAATTTTAAAATTTACGATAATAGCAAGTTCTCGGATTAATCTTTCAAATGGGACTTTTAATTTAATTTAATTTCATTAAATTAAATTTAAATTAATTTTATTTATTTTTATATTATTTCGTATCCAATTTAAATATAAAAAGTTCGATGAAAATCAAAATTGGCAAAAATACCCGCTGCAGGAATGTGATCTGAGTGTTTAAATATTTTCAAATCGTGATCCACGTAATTTGCGTGGATTTTTTTTAAACTGTTTTTTAAAAGAATAGCTGAAAAACGAATCTCATAAGTTCAGCATATTACAAGTTTGGTAATAACTAAGGAAATATAGAACTATTATTATTATTATTATAAAAAATTATTATTATTAATAATTTAATTATTCCCATGCTGTTCACTTAAATAACACGTTCTTTCGCTACACTGATCCGACCCAGTTCGCTGATCAATCTCTCTACCAATCACTCCAGATGAAGAGTTTTACAAATTCCTCATGTCATCTTAGTCGCAGATCGCACAAAAATAGGCGAACTTATTGATAATCTGATCTGATCGATCGGATAAAGTTTAACCTATTTTCTCATAATTTAATCGCATCCACCAAGTAAAGCTCTTCACGTGGACTCATTATTCTCAGACGTCTCTCACTCCAAAGACACTCTTTATAAAAAAAAAAATATGAAAAATATCGATTTAAGTTAGAGAGGCTGAGAACCTTTATTGGTGACAGTAGTATTAATTCATAAAGTTCATAATCTATTAGTTACGTTAGTGGCTTGCGTTAACGACTGTAATGGCAGCACACGCCATCTACGTGTCATTTAACTCCGACACACATGACACCCTCGCACCATCGATGATCTCATGCATCGCGACCAACTTGACTTGGCTTAATTGTTTGTTATCATTGCTATACGCGCGTGCTATTGAAATTAATGTTAATCCGCCCGGTTAACATGTGTGGTCGCATGAAGCTGCTTCCGGCGTATATGAAACTCTTGATGGAATTAAACCACTTGGACGATGCCCGGTCTCTTAACTGTCGACACTCTCTACTTCAGTACCACACTCTCCACTTTGATACCACACTCTCTCAAACTCATTCTTTCTTTTCATAAGCAGATACATTTTCATTATTTAGAGAATACTTTCTTATTTTGCGAGTACAATTTTTTCTTTCTTCTGTCATTTTCTTTTATATTTAGACTGGAATGGTTTATTACATTCTGTAACAGATTTACACCCCCCCCCCCCTGATTTTAGCAAAATGTGCACGTTTTAGGACTCACTGAATTCAAAAAACAGGTTTTTACGGATTTGTAAGTCTGTCTATACATTTATGTCTGTATGTATTACTGTATGTCTGCCTGTATGTCTGTCTGTGAGCACGATAACTTAAAAAAAAATTATTCTATCAGATTGGCCTTTGGTATATTCTTGTAGTGTCAAAAAATAAAGATCAAGCTTTTAGTCAGCCATTTCGGAATAAAATACAAGAAGTTAGCACATTTTCAAAATATTTGAGTCCAATTTTTTTCAAAATTCAAAAATTCTCTTTACGCACGAAATGAAAAAGATTGAAGAAAAGACAAATATTACTTTTAAAAAGCCCTACAAGGTTATCCTAACAACCGTTTGAATTAAAAAAAAGAATTGAAAATTCACATTTTTACGGCGCCAAAAATTAAGAAGAATAAGAAATTAAGATAGGAAAAAAGATGATAATAAAAATATTGTGCAACCAAAAAATATTCACAAATTTGTAATAAATCAATTAAAAATACAAAAATTAAGTTTTTCAGCACACAACACAATCTAATAAAAAATAAATGGATGTAATTTTTTAACCGAAAGAAGAAAAAAATTTAATAAACGTTTTTTTATATGATAGGTAACAAAAATAACATTAAGAATGATAAGTTTTTAACGAAAAATAGAAAAGTTAAATTGTAATTTAATAAAAGAATATTCACCACATCAAAAAAATAGATTTTTAAAAAACAATTAGGACTTTCAAGAAAAGTGATGAATTATCAATTTTCCACCAAGGACATAATTTTTTTACTGAAAAGCACGAATTTTCAACAAAATACATCAATTTTTAACAAAATAGGAATATTTGAATTTATACCTTATTCATTTTTTAAATGCATTATAAAAAAATTGTAATAAAATGGTTCAATGTTTCACTAATGGGACGAATTGTAAACTAAAATTAAGAATTTACAATAAAATAGTAAAATTTTCAGTTAATAAACTAACTTTCACATCACAAAAAAAAACTTCCAAGAAACCAATTTAAATTTTGAAGCAAAGGTATTAATTTTGAACTAAAACTATGAAGCTGTAACTGGAATACTTAAATTTAAAGTTAAAAAATAAATTTTAAACCATGAGGCGATGATATTTTAACAATATAAATAAATTTTTCAACAAATGGATACATATTGAACTTGGTTGAAATTTTTTCAATTATTTAGCTAATTTTTTAACAAAAAAATTCTTTAAAAACATGCTTTAATAAAAAAACCATGCAGATTAATTTTGTTCTAAAAAATACTAATTTTAAACCAAATATTTCAATTTTTAGCTAAAAAAGATAAATTTCCGATAAGAAATGAAATAGCTAAAGTTTAAATTTAAAAAATAATAATTCATAATTATGAAAAAATTTAATGTAATTTTTTTTCTAACTTTTAAAAATTAATTTACATTTAAATTTTTAACTAAAATGAAGAATTTTTAACTAAAATAAAGAATTGACAACCACATAGTTGAAAACTCTGTTAAAAAAATTAATTTAATTCTGAAAAATTAAATTTTCAAGAAACTAGTTAACTTTTCAACCAAACAGATGAATTTTCTATTAAAATATTGAATATTTTAATACATACTAATAGTTAAATTTAAAGCTACGAATTTAATTTCTAACCAAAAATGCTGATTGGTTGAATTTTCGACCAAAAACATGTTTTTTTTTTACTAAGAGATCAATTTTCTACCGGAAATAAAACAAATTCTCAACAAAGCACATACATTTTTGACCAAATATTTTAATTTTCAAATAAAAAAGATACGTTTTTAATCAGCAATGGTAAAGATATTTTGTAACTCTCAAAAAATAATTTTTATTTTTGATTCAAACAAAATGAATTTTAAACAAAATTATTAAATTTTCAACCAAAGAAACGAATTTTCAAATTAAGTAAGGAATTTTCAAACAAGGACTAAAATTCTTATCCAAAAACATGATTTTCTGAGCAAGAAGATTTATTTCTCCTGAAAAAGATGAATTTTCAACCAAATAGTTCAAGTAGAAAATAATTATTAAATTTTTCAACCAAAAAGATAAATTTCCGAGCAAAAATCTTAGCCTCTATAAAATAAGGAAGCTTAATGAAAATTCATGAATCCTCAACTAACAAAGTCCAAAATTTATAAAAAATTAATTAGCTAATTTTTTTGCTTCATAAAATAACGTATTATTAAAAACAAAAAAAACTAATTATTAAGAAAAGAGTTTATTTTTCCACCAAACCATTTTTAACTAAAATCACGAATTTTCAGCCAGTAATTGCCTCACTCAACATAGTATGTCAACTTTAAAAAACAAAATGAATTTTCGGTTAAAAAACTTAATTTTCAACACAAAATTACGAATTTTCAAGAATGTAGTTAAATTTCGAATTTAATAAAATATTTAATCTTCTATAAAAATAGTTAAATTTTCAATAAAAAAATATAAGGTTGTAACAAAAAAATTACATTTTTCATCCTCAAAAATGACTTTTTAACAAAATTATTGAATTTTATACAAATTAAATTAAGGTTACAACAAATAGTCGAGTTTAGAAAGAATTAAAAGAAAATAAAATAGCTGAATTTTCAAAAAATAAAATTTTTTCCAATAAAAAAAATCAAACTTTCAAACAGGTAGTCCAAAAATTGGAATTACTTGTTTAAATTACTCCGTATTACCGCAGTACTGTGGATTAAACATTTTCAGAGGAATTTAAAAAATAAATGAATGTTTTCATTAATGTATCACACTTTGAATTTCTAAAAAATTTTTAAACATTTTCAATCTGAAGTTTATTTGAGTGGTTAATAAATACTTCTGCAAACCATCAAGCTTTCAATATATTTTAATTTTGATAATAAAAACTTTTAAATCATCTGAATTTTTAAATTTTGTTAAAAAAAATTTAATTAAAAAACGATATAAACAAAAAGTTTCGGTTTGGCCCCACTCTACCCTAAATTTGAAATTTTAGAATATTCATAATTGAAGATAGGTTCAGGAAGATAGGGTAGATTTTTTTAGCGAGATGACTTATTTAAAATTATTTTTTTTGTTTAGTCAAGAGAATAAAAAAAATTTTCCTGTACATTTGAGAAAAACTTTTTTGATATTTAAAATACAGCAATACGATATCTAGTTTATTTGTTTCTACACAATGTAATTCTACACAAAATACATTGTATCATATATAATTAATTTTTTTATGTAATTAATT
>JAAAKG020144401.1:0-11131 GCA_010014905.2 Druon quercuslanigerum
CAAGAAGAAGCATTTTTGACAGAAAGAGGTAAACAGGGGGAAGAGGAGAGTGGAGTGAAGAGCAAAGGGGGGGGGGGGGAAGCAGAGATGCAAACGAAAATTTTAGTGTTTACTTTTCTTATAAAAAAAAAACTTTAGAGGACTCAATTTACTTAAAATCGGAAAAATGCTATATCTATTGACCTCTGTATAATAAAAGTAAAGAAATTCTTAAAAATCTAAAATAAGATAAAAAAATATTTAAATTCTTAACAAAATAGATTAATTTTTACTAACAATTTTATTAATAGAAATATTTATATACATTAATAGTTAAATTTTCGGTTGAAACTATTAATGTGTAAACAAGAAGGAATTTTTAATGAGAGATTTCAATATAAAAAAATTAATTTTCATTTAACATAATGAATCTTCAAACAAATAAGTTAAAGTTTCTACAAACCAGTTTGACCTTTCAGCAAAAAGTTGATTTTTCAAGAACAACGAACAATCAATTCTCGACAGAAAATGTGCTAGTTAATATTTCAAGCAGAAGATGAATATTGAAAAAATAGGTGAATCCTTAACGAAAAAATATTTTTGATTTCTAAGCGAAGAATGTATTTTTAAGAAAAAAACAACATTTTTGCAAAAGAGATTAATTTTTAATAAAAAAAACGAATTATCAGCCAGGAACAAAAATGTTTAGTCACAAGGATAAATTTTCTAGAAAAAAAAACGAATTTTCTGTAAAATGCGCGAATCTTCAATCCATAACTTGCATTTTTTTAAAAAAAAGGTAAAGTTTTAACCAAGAAAGGTTAATCATCAAGCAATCATTTTCAACAAAAAAGTTAAATGATCAATTCAAAAATATTACATAACCTAGGAAGTTAGAGTTATTTAATTTTAAATGAATAGCGTTACATTAAATAAAAATCCGGAAAATACAATATCTAGTAATCGGTTTATTGTAAAAATAAAGAAAGGAAAATAGTGAGGAATCTTTTTTCCTTTAAGTAGAATTTTTGTTTTACCTTATAATACATTTGCAGTAAGTGCTACAGGTATTGATCTGTAGTTGAATCAAAGCATTGCAAACAATTGAAAACTGAAATTATCCGAGAATCGAAAATTTTGATCGATATTATTGACGGCTTTGTTACTCAAAGTAGTAATAAATATATATTTAAATTTAAACCTTAAAAAACGGCATTGAATTATAAATTAAAGAAACGGTACTTTATCTTTATTTTGTGACAAGAAAAACGATTTATGAAGAATTGATTTTGAGCTACTTTAAAATTACATTTTTATAGCCGTACCCACCACTGGCTGATAGCTTAGATATCGCTTCTTCATTAGAATAAAAAAGTCTGCACGGACATCATATTTCATTTTGACCGCAGTGGGAGTCTTCAAACCATACGTGACACGTCCCTAAGTGGCGCATAGGGGAGTTTTCGCTGGAAACAGAGGGTAAGGCAAAAGTAAAATACGCATTGTGGGCGAAACAGACTGGGCGAATGATACACTAAGAAAAACCACGATTGTTCCTCGCTGTGACCCACTGGAAGTGCTTCAAACCACGTCTGCCTAATCCACTGACCTGGCCAGAGGCTAATGTGTGCTTTCACTGCCGAGGTGTCAGCCGCAGCAGGGGTGTAGAAGTCAGTCCCTTCGGACCTTGATCAGGGAATGTGTGGTGGCTGCAGATGTTGAAACCTGCAGTTCCCCTATTGAGTTCAATTC
The DNA here is from genome assembly GCA_010014905.2 of Druon quercuslanigerum. Lineage (NCBI taxonomy): Eukaryota > Metazoa > Arthropoda > Insecta > Hymenoptera > Cynipidae > Druon > Druon quercuslanigerum. The sequence goes on from JAAAKG020144401.1 coordinate 1,732, forward strand.
CGGCTCCAGGGGACTGGGTTACGTTTTAGCTTCGAGCGTATACTCTGACCGCTATGCTGTGGCTTTAAGTGCATAGTAAAACTAGGAGAGAAAGCGTCGGTACGCCTAAAACAGCGTCAATCTCGAAGCGACTGCCGTCCAGCCCAGCAAGGAGACAGGAAGCTACTCCGGTAGATAAGAGAAGGCAAACCTTTATAACAACTCAGGCAGAATAGTAAACTGCAAAAGGAAAAAGAAGCAAGGAAAAAAGAAAAAAGATCGCGCAGCAAAAAAAGCGGAAACTAAAGATGCTGAAAGAAAGAAAAACGCTTAAACAGCAAGAAATAACCAGCGAACGCTGCAAAAGAGGAAGACGGAATCAGTTCTTATCATACCAACTGCAGGCCAAGCATATGCGCTAGTCCTGGGGGACATAAGAAGAAAGATAAAACCAGAGAACACTTAGACTATTTTCAGAAATATCAGATAAATAAGGTACGCGTAAGGTCTGTTGGAATTGGATAAGGACTCAAACAACCGTAATTAATTTTTTTGCGCTTTGAAGGTAGCACTAGAAAACACAGGCATAGGAGAAGATAGGACCACAAGAGTCACACTGAAGATGCGAGACTTGGATAGCTACACTACAAAATAAAAAGTAGTAAAACCTCTAAAGCGACACCTTAAAAGGATCTCAGGACAGCTTAAAATCTGAACCACTAGGCCAATTGGCAGAGAACAAATTGTAGCAATGGTTAAACTTAACGAACTACCTGCAAACGAGTTACTGCAATTAGTCCGCATAAAGATAGGCTAGAATAAAAAAGAGACTGTTAATGCCTAAATGCCTTAGGTGCCTAGTATCTGGGCACCAGGCCAAAAGTTGTTAAGATTCCGATAGAAAGCATATCTGCCTCAAATGCGGAAACGGTGCACAAAGGCGTTGCGACTTCCGCGGACCCTAAGCGTCTTTTATACGCGGAGATCGAAAAACCACCTGAACAACTAAAACATATTTCTGGATCAGGTAATTGTGCAGCGTTAAAACAGACGCTGGACCGAGCTAACGGAAAAGTTACAGCAGAATGATAAGCTAGTTTAGGGTGACTTTAAAAGGAACAAAATGTCGGACATACTGATAATCAGTGATCAGTACCAAGACAGAAGGGATCCTAAATAGTTTATTGACGGGTTTGGTACTGCTGCTATCTGCACTTCAGATTTGATAAAGATTCCAGTCAACAATCACGGCATGCCAAAACCAAATTCAAGAGGTAAGCAAGTTATCAAAATGGCGACCAGGAGAGGATTAATAGATCTGAACACCGGAATGACACCAACACTCAGGCGATCAGGTTGTAGCGGAACTATACCCAACATCTTGCTAGCAACAGAGGGATTGGTGAAATTGATATATAACTGAAAGGTAATCGAAGATTGCACGGGAATTGATCATTAATACATCTTTTCCCAGATAGGTACAGCAAACCGTAGACAATAGAACACGGTAAACAGAGAACGGAAATGAAATGTTTCTAAAATGGATGTTCGAAAACTATCGGATGTGATAGAGAATGGACAGAAATAAGGCGAAATACTATTTCGGCAGATTGAGATGGCAGACAACGCTGATTCCTTGATACAGGCCACGATAAGCCTCATTTATCGAGTGTGTGCCCAAAAGAGAGCACATAACAACCGAGGACCAGCATATTCGTGAAACAAAGATATCTGTCAGCAAAGATGCGAGTGCTTCAGCTTACGGCGCAAATCCCAATGAGCGGGCAAATAGCGTCCAGCAGAAGCGACCATCAGAATGGCAGACTTCAAAGCAGCAAAGAAGCAACTTCGAACTGCTGTTAGGCAAACCAAAAGATCTTAACGGAATACGCTGTACAAAGACGCGGACAACGAACCTTGGGGGCTGGGCTGTTTGATTGTTTCAAAGCAGCAAGGCTCTAGGCGCTGATGGAATGCCATTGGAAGCATTTGAGGCAATTGTGCAAAGCAGTCTACGGCTACTCTTGAATATGTTTGACAGCAGTCTGAAAAAAATAGTTGTCAAAAGAATAGAAAAAGCAGAGACTGGAACTCATCAGCAACGTGCAAGGAGAGCTAACTTCCCCCTTAGTATACAGACCACTATGTATGGTTGACACTCCTAGTAAGTTACTAGGGAAACTGCTCCAGCCCCGCCTTAAATCAATTCACTGCAGGCGGGGAATTCTAAAAGCAGATCCAAAAAGCGTCCGAAAACGCTGTTAGCGTAGCAAAAGTCCTGATCAGACTCGTGGCCAATGAAGGAGGCCCAAAACCGAGCAAGCGGCACTTATTGCTGTCTGTGACATGACTCCTGTTGTACGGTGCAGAAATCTGGGCAGACAAAAACAGAATAGAGAAGTATAAGAAGCGCATTGCAGATGTGCAAAAGCTGGGAGAGCTTAGAGTGGTTTCTTCAATTTGATACATGAGAAGAAATTTGCAGAAACATACGAACTTCCAGAGTTGCAATTGTAAAGAATAGGATTTGGATATTCATATAGTTTCAAGGCTATTATCGCAAGACTTAGTAATACATTAGTTTGAATTTAAAAGTTCATATGTGTAGCAATTTGAAAAATAGTTAGATAAATATTGAAACGTTTTAGACCACTTCTTTAAAAATTTAAAAATTATGTATGTAGCTATCTGATGGCACTACTCAGTTGGTCTATGTGTGATTTATTTAGAGTCGAATTAGTGATAGTTGAATAATATTGGGCTTCTTTGACTTCTTGAATGATTTTTTCTCGTACCGCAGATCCTATGAGTTTAATGCTTTCAGCACATGATAAGGCAGATAGGTAGTGAAGTATTGCCTATTTCTGGATTTCCAGACTTATTGATATGTTGAGCTAGAAAATCATTAAACTCGTCCATCAACTCGAGCAATCCTAAGTAATTGCCACTATGAAACCAAATTGCGGGTTCGATCCTGGAAATGCCAAACCACGTGATGTCAAAAACTTTACGACTGCAATCGATTGACTTAAAACATTTCGCAATTAAATTTTTTCTTTATCGTACTTTTCTCTGAGCTATCGATGAGCCGTCTATTCTACTGATCAAAGCAATTTAATCTTTTCCATTCTCTTGCCTTTTTTCATGGCCTGCCAAAGCTTAATTAGCACGTTTCCAATCGTTAGATCCATCGTGAGACAATTGCGTTGCGAAAAAGTGCTTTTAACTTAGACGTCTTGCATGATCATTTGGACCACCATAAAGCCGTTTTGAATTTGAAAAACAAACGTCTAAATCTGGTTTTAACGGATTCTCTGCAAGTGAATTATGTTTCTAAATTACCATCCGGAAGATCGTTTGATGTGCAAGCGGATACATTTTTGGAATTTTCCATCCTTTGATTTTTAGTTGTTCACGTAGTTTTTTGTTTTCATGGCCACTCAATTGTTTCCTATCATTCGTTTTTTATGCCTATAAGTAAAAAAATCTGCCCCCTTCTTGGGTACACTGTCGTGGCGCTATGCGTGCGGCTCGCTAGCGTGAGCGCGCCCAAGCCACGCGTTTTGTGAATCTCGCGCTACACGCTTAATTAATGCTTCAATCGCGCTTCGCGCTCGGATACTCATCGCAGTATTTATATAGGTCTTCATATTTCAAATTTTCTACTTAATCAAGTATAGGTAAAAATTAAGTTATTTAAAGCTCTATAGGCAATCCTTCTTCCAGACATTTTTCTTTATCTTGCGTTGTTATGCTAAGAATAGAATTTTCGTTTTCATATTATTTTTTATGGATGAAGAAAAATATCCTACAAATCTTCGCTTAGATTTTTTACGTATCCCGTGGCTTTTGGCGTGATATTGGAGCGATTTTCTTCATATTGCTTACGGTAAAGAAAAACAAAATTACAAATCCTATTTCGAAAATGCTTAAAAGAAATTTTGCAGGATTTTCCAAAAGTTATAAATTGTCTTTAAGACTTAAGTCTTAAATTATGAGAATGTCATGAATGATTTCAAATTTTTATCTCTTTTTTGCGTGACTAACTTCTTCTATCCATTCGCTTTCGTACCTTTTGCTGTTTTTCCACAATTTTTTTATTTTGGCTTCCAAAGCAATTTTTATTTTTTAAACCAAAACTACGTCTGTTATTAAACAGTAATTTATAACAAATTTGTAGCTCTTTTTCGTCCAAGGAATTTTTGTTAAATCATTTTTTTTTGTAAATTATGTCGTTTCTCCACAATTTATTTTCCAACGAATAAAACAAAGGAGCCCTTCACAATTCATAAAAGACAGAAATTAAAAATCTATTATGCTTTCAGGAAATTTTTTATTTGTCGGGACTTTTTTCAAAAGTTTCTAGGGGATTATAACGCATACATTCATTCATAATATTAATTCTGTTCGAATGAAAGAAAATACCACTATTTTCACGTAAGAATTAAAGTTTAAAAAAATTTAATTTTCTGTGAATAAAACGAAAAAAGGTATCTGGAATTTTTTTCAAATACTATAATTTCTTATGTTTATTATCACGGAAATTATTGAGGCACTAATTAGCTCTGCATTATTTTATTTTTTTTATTTTATACACTGTAAAAAAATCTATGTCATTTTAAGTTATATATATTGGTATAAAGCTTCTTTTACTTACTTACTTTTACTATTTACTTACTTGAAACATAAAAATTTGTTAGTGCAGCCTCCGATATTTAAAGACAAAACGTATTAAAAAATTCCGGGACTTTCGGGTATACCGGCTATACCGGTTAATTAAATAATGACATTGTTGTCTTTTTTTAACACAACAGGATACACGTATGAAAATCAAACACTTTTAATAGTTCGAGATTGTGTTGCATCAGTATTGAAGCTCCAGGACCCATTTGTTTAAAAATATTAATATTTTCTATGTTCGAAGAACGAGCAATTAAATAATAATCAATGTTTTTCTAGTCGTCCTTACTAAGATTGAAACCCACAGGAAGATGTGTCTAGCTCCACGAGTGATGTAAGATATTTATTTTTGAACCGCCATGTTATGCGACTTTAGAAATGGATGTTCCAAAAAATGATTTAAAAATTCTGATGAATGACACGCCGATTTTTTTTAATCATTACAAAAATAAATGCATTTTTTTAAAGATATTTAGAGGTAGCGCAAGCCCCGTGAAGTTTATGATGTATTTTACATAAGACTGAATTTTCTGAAATAAATTGTTTCTTTCACATTTTTTATTTAATAGCAGAAATGAACTTTGTCCTACGATATCTTACAATATAAATTATAATTCAAGAACCTGTGAAGATTAAATTTGTTTTGCAAGTTACAAATACGATTTCAAAGATGGAAATAAATAGGTTTGCAGTGTAGTAAAATAGAAAAGACTCTATCATGTTAAATAAATTCTATATATTCAATTCGCTGCAGATAGTTATACGAAGAAATGTGCAGAAATATACTAAAATACAGAATTGAAATTGTAAACGATAAAATTATGATATTTGACGAGTTACAAGGTCACCACCGAAAGATTCTTGAAGAATGTTATGTCTTATGTCTGCACCGTTGTTATTTACTGGATCAGACGCGCCAGATGATAATAAAGGATAATTTGACAAACAACTTCAATCAAGGGACCTTAACTGAAGAAATCAATGATTTTCGATAATCCGCTGACAGAGAAAACAAAAGAACTGAGGTGGAATCAACAGGAATTAATTATTGTGCTGATGCAGATCACGCAGAAGTGCTCTTCGAGAATTCGGCCCATCGTCTAAAGCTGCTTCTGGAGGGTAAACTTTATATCGAGTCATTCCTAATTGTGCATAATAAATATGTGTAGTTCCCACTATTCCTATGAATATATGACCATCTGCTTCTTGATTTAATTCGACACCATGATTGTAAATGACGAAGCGACCAAGGCTTACATAATTCGATCTGCCTATTTCTGCCTTAGCTTTTATTGGACGATCCTCAAGATGACTGCTAATATCCCCTGGCAGATGAAATGAACCCTCGCGCCAACCGTAGACTAGTGTACTCGTAAAAACTTCAAAGCGTTGAAAATCCTCGTGTGGTGCAGCTACGAGCCAAGGAGGTCTTGCTTCGGCCAATGCGAGACCAGCAATAACAGTATCCTCATTATTATTAGCACCCTTTAATAATTTTATCTTGACGATAATGGCAGCAGCACCTGAGTTTATAAAAAAAAATTAATACTTATGAAGTTTATGCACATTGCACGAAAAGAAATTTTGGTCGGCTGCGGAATTTACACGTATTGCGAAGCAAGCCCTCTGTTTGAAACATTCGGTGTCTTATTTATTTTCTAATTTAAGATAATTTAACTTCTTACATATTTAGGGATTCCTCAGGAATGGCTAAACATGTCCAAATATATATGCGTTTAGCTGTATAGTGACGCTGGAACCCTAAAAAGTTTAATTTTAAACCAAACTAAATTAAGCTTTAAGAAAAAATAGGCATTTTTAAAATGTATTGCTTTTCAACCACAAATGGAATATCTAAACTTTACGTAAAAAAATTAAATTTGAATTTTAAAAAACTAAATTTGAAGTAAAAATAACATTTTTTTAGAAAAATATTGTAATTTCAAATTTAAGTAATGAATAGTGAAACGAAAAATAAATTTTGAATTGAGTAGTATCATGTTCAGCCAAGTAGTTGCATTTCTAATTAAAAATAGGATATTAAGATAATTGTTGTACCAAAACTCAGATCTCTAAAAAAAATTGTTTTTATATGATTTTAAAAATCACAATATTATAAATTATGGCATTGAAAATGAAAAAAAATTATTTTTGTAGAAAATTATTAATATTCACAAAAAACATTAATTTAAACATGTTTTTGAATTCTAATTTTTTCTGGTTTCTTACAGATTTTTCAAAAATGATGTCATTGTTAAAATAACGGCTTATTTTTTTCGTAAATAAAGTTTCTATAACTCTACAGTTTCTAATATAAAAAATAACTAGATAATTATAAAATATAATTATCTGTTTTAAATTTTATAAATATTAAAATAATATAAAATAAAATTCAAAGAGTTCAGTTTTGAATTTAAAAAAGTGCCGAATGCAATACCCGTTTAAATTTTTGTTAAAATATCGAATGTTTTATTTCTAAATTGTGTTTAATTTAATTGTTTGTATATCTTATTTTTTAAATCATACTGCGCTTACCATCAAAATTCAAAAATCCCGCAATTGCGAAAAGAAGACTAAAAGCACAGACCTTCATTTTCGTTGTCAGAGAAATAAAGCATTAAACTGTATTCAGAAATTTCTTATGAAGAGCAACCTGAGAAATTCCTGTTATTTATACCAAATTTTACGTCGTTTAAATGACACGTTATATTTGTTTTATAAAGTAACTAGAGTGGAAGAAGGAAGATTGCTGATCTTAGAGACCGAAGTTTTACCTATGTGTGAGATTTATTATTCAAGGCGCATTAAGAATAATGAAACATTCAAATATGTCGAAAAACAAGAAAATAAATCATTTTTCTTATCAATCACTCTCTTAAGCATTGACGTGCAAACAAAGGCAAATTTAATCAACATGCCTTCAAAAGAATCTGGCGGTTTTTATGTGGGTTATATAACAAAAAAATTTTAAAATGATAAATTGAAAGCAGGTTTTCTGAAAACCATACAAAAAAATTTTCTCCACGGTAAACTTCTGGAAAGTTCACCGAAAATATTGACTTACTACTTGGTCTAGCGGTTCTAGTTTTTCCTGGTTGAATGCACTTAACAGATTTTTGTTTATAAAAGATATAGATTCGGTCTAAGCACAGAATTTTTATCATTATACTTTTTTTCATTAAATTAATCTTTTTCGAAAAAAATAGAAAAAAATGAGTAAAGTACATTTAATTTTAGTAGATGATGTAAGATTCTCAAAGTAAACTAACAAGAACAATAAGAGTGTCTAAAAAAGAACTTTCTTAAATTACATATTTTTTCTATGTTTAGTGTTATGAACTAAAAGAATTAACATTATTTAATTATTTAACAAGTGTTTTATTTTTGCTTTTTTAAGTTAAACATTCTACAGTGATGTAATCTTATAAAATTGAGGAATCTTGTTAAAATAAATAAAATTTTTTTAAGTGGCTCATAAATAATACATTCATAACAAATCTTACTAAATAAAACCAATCATTTTCAAACATAAAAAAGAAGAATTTTCAATAAAACAGTTCAATTTTCAAACAAGAAGATGACTTTTAACCAAATTCTTAAGATTTCAACTAATGAAAATCATTTTTCACCTAAATAAATGAATTTTCAACTAAATGCATGAGTTTAATTTAAAATTATCAACGTGATATTTACCTGAAATCTGCAAAATTCTATATCTACAGGTTTTTGTATAATAAAAATAAAGAAATTGTTGAAACTTGACAAACCATTTTAAAATACATAAAATTACTTGTATTTCCTTATAACACATTTTTGAAAAACCCCAGATATATATTTTACCTGAAATTAGATAATACCGCTGCATAGAATTGACAGCTACAAATAATTGACGACCGATAATTTTTAATGGATTCATAGTAGTCAAAATCATTAATTCCAGATAGGTGCCTAAAACCGTATGCAACAGAACACGGTACACAAAGAGCGGAAATGAAATGTTTCTAAAATATATGTTCAAAAACTATCGGGTGTGAGAGCTAATGGATAGAAATAAATGAAAATACTATTTCGGCAGACTGAGACCGCTGACAACGCTAATTCGTTGATATAGGCCACGATAAGCCTCATTCAGCGAGTATGTGCAACCGCTATGGCCCGAAAGAGACCACGTGACAGCAAACGACCGGCATACTCATTAAATGAATAGATTTGTCAGCAAAGATGCGAGTGCTTCAGCTTACGGCGCAAATCCCAACAAACGCGCAAAAAGCGCGCAAAAACTGCTATTAAGCAAAGCAAAAGATCTGGCGAAAATATCCTCTGCAAAGAAGGAGACAATGAACCATGCGGGCTGGGCGGTTCGATCGCTTCAAAACAAGAGAACTCCAGACGATGGTGGAATATCATTGGAAGCATTTAAGGCAATTGCGCAAAGCAGTCTTCGGCTTCTCTTAAATATGTTTGAAATCTGTCTAAAAGTAAAATGGGTTTCAAAAGAATAGAAAAAGCAGATACTAGAACTTATCAGAAAGAGGAAAGGAGGCCTGTCTTCCCCCTCAGCATACAGATCACTATGTATCAAGTCCAAGTACCACTGCAGTTGTCTGTAGTAGAGGGGAGGTGATACCCCTACTTGGCGCGTCCCCAGGTGGCGGATAGGGGAATGCTCACTGGAAACAGAGGGTAAGGCGGAAATAAAATACGCCTCGCGGACCAAACACACTTAGAACCCCAAGTCAAG
>JAAAKG020144402.1:0-11131 GCA_010014905.2 Druon quercuslanigerum
GGTATGGGATATTCAAAAGTATGGAAAAATTTCCATACTTTTGTATGGGAAATTTACGATTATTTCTTACAGTGTACATTTTTAGTACTTTTGTGGCAAAAAAGTGATTTTTATTTATTAAAACTCTAATATTTTTTTTACCAATAATAAAATAATTTGTAATAATAATTCTTCATAACACAATCTTGTCTTAACCACTTTTGAGTACTTTTTTAGTACTTTTATGGCAAAAAATTGATTGTAATTGATGGAAAACGTGATCTTTATTTTTTATCAATAAGGAAATAATTTTTAATAATAATTATTCATAATAATATCTAGTTTTAAGCACTTTCTAGTACTTCTTGAGTACTTTTGTGGCAAGAAGGTGATTGTAATTGATAAAAAATATGATCTTTATTTTTTTTTATAAAAAAAAAAATAATTTTTATTAATAATTTTTCATAACAATATCTTTTCCTAACCACCGTCAAGTATATATTTAGTACTTTTGTAGCGAAAAAGTGATTTTAATTTATTAAAACTGTAATACATTTTTTTTTACCAATAAAAAAATAATTTTTAATAATAATTCTCCTTATCAATATCTTGTCTTAACCACTTTTGAGTACTTGTTTAGTACTTTTCTGGCACAAAAGTGATTGTAATTGATAAAAAAAGTTATCTTTATTTTTATCAATAAGAAAATAATTTTTAATAATAATTATTCATAATAAGATCTAGTGTTTACCACTTTCTAGTACTTCTTGAGTACTTTTGAAGCAAAAAATTGATTGTCATTGATAAAAAATATGATCTTTATTTTTTTTTATAAAAAAATATAATTTTTCTTAATAATTTTTCATAACAATATCTTTTTCTAACGACCGTTAAGTATATATTTAGTACTTTTGTAGCGAAAAAGTGATTTTAATTTATTAAGACTGTAATACATATTTTTTTTACCAATTTAAAAATAATTTGTAATAATAATTCTCCTTATCAATATCTTGTCTTAACCACTTTTGAGTACTGGTTTAGTACTTTTCTGGCGAAAAAGTGATTGTAATTGATGGAAAACATGATCTTTATTTTTTTATCAATAGGAAATAATTTTTATTAATAATTATTCTTTAAACTATCTTGTTTTAACCACCTTTAAGTACTTGTTTAGTACTTTTGTGCCAAAAAAGTGATTGTAATTGATATAAAATGTGATCTTTATTTTTTTATCTTTAAAAAAGCCGTGATCCGAGTCGAACTACAACCCATAGAGATGACATCATCTGCCAAGTGTATCAAATTATGAGCATTTATAATTTGAGACTTTGAACCATAAAAATCCTTTAAATTTGTAAAAAAACTTCTCAAATACTCCTTCGCTCGGGTAGCGTATCTTCGACAAAGTGTATCACAGCATAATATCATACACGCTGCATGGAAAAGTACAAAATGATTATACAAATCCAGACCCAGAATTCCTTTAAGCGCAATAACCCCGCAGTACAATAAAAAAAATCGAAATTCTACTGCTTTCCACTTCGCTACATGTTTTGTGGATCTAGATTTTCTTTGAAATTCGGATGGAATTTGTGAGTAAAAGACGTTCATCCGCCTTGAAAGTTCTTCCCTCTCTCTTGTACCTAATCTAACATTCAAATCTTCTGTTAGCCAATATTCCAATAACTTTTTCATGATACCTAAACAACAAAGGTGCATGAAATCGAGCACAAAGAATTTTCTTTAGAATTTTTTTTTATAACAATTCAATTTTTGTTTTTTGAGTAATTTCTTTATTTATTTTTTTTTTTTTGGTTAAATTTGGTAATCGGACTTAGAATATTTTGTAGAAAAAATGAAGGGGTAAATGTAGGCCCCTCCGAGGGCCCAGCTTGGCGTTTCCAGTGTGGGCCGCCTTTGTGGGGCCTCTAGAGGGCCACTAATAAAAAGAGGCTAAGCTGGGCAATTTCCACACGGGTAGATGAATTTACGAACGAAAAAGCTTTTTCGTTCAAAAAAGTAAAACAATGTTTACTGGACATCTGTACGTTTGAGTATATTAATGAACAAACTTTCTTTGCGCACTAATTATATTTTCGAAAAAATGTTTTTTTTATCGAAAATAGTTCAATTTTCTTATTCTATAAAAACATAAAAATTATGTTTTTTTGCGTTTATCTCAGTGAATAATAAATTTACGAAATAGCTTTAAATAAAAGTTGTAGCTTGAAAACAAACTACTTATTTCATGCTGTTATGTTTATCAACTTAATTCATTTTTTTGTGACAAAAATAGGATAATGTACCATTAAGTACATTTTCGCATAACCAAGTTTATTTTGGTATTGCGAACATACGCACTTCGCCACGAAAATGCCGGAGTTTGGTCTTTGAAGTGCATGTTTTATTTTTGTATTTTATTCTTATCATTTTGGCCTTATCATATTTTCTTTTTTTCTTTTTGTATTCTATTTAACTTTTTTCATTTTTGTATTCTAATTTCTAGGTAATAAATTTCAGATTTCTAGAGAAAATGTAAAGCTTAGCGACAAGAAAACGAATAAAATTTTTTGCCCCTTTCCAAATTCTCGTGGTGGAGGATGTATACCTGTAACTAATTACAGAAATAAATTTTGTCAAACCCATTCCCTTTTCCAACTTTATGTGGGTTGCGGGAAGATGTCCCTATGAATAGACACAGAAATACTTTTTGTCAAACCATTACCGATTTAAAACGACACGTGGGATGTGGAATGTCAACCCTGTGGCTGGTCATAGAAGTAATGTAGGTTACATACCTTTGTCTTTCCAAATTTTTGCGGAGGCCGGAAAGACACCCCGAATGACTAGCCACGGTAATAATTTAGGTCATGCAACTTTCATTTGCCAATGTCTCGAGGAGGGAGGAATCCTGGTAACTAGTTACCTAAATAATGTTAGTCCAACTCTTACCCTTTTCCAACTTTCTTCCAGCGTCTCGTGGGGAGAAGACATCCATGTATCTAGTTACCCAAATAACTATGGTTCAATCCTTACCCTATTTTAAAGTATTTCTTGCGTCTTATTGGGAAGGCCTTCTTGTAGTCAGTTACCTAAAGAACCTTGAATCCAACCTTCGCCCTTTACGAACGTCTTTCCAGCGCCTGCTGGCGAAAAGCATCCTAATAGCTAGTTACCTAAACAATGTTGGCAGGAAGATTCACGGCAGGACAATTCAGACAAGGAATATGCCTAATTACATTGTCAGGAAGCAAACGGAGAGAACAAGGTTAGGGATTATAAAGGGACGTGGAGCATGTAAATTTAATGAGAAATTATTGGAAGAGGGAGTAAGTAGGCTGGTTACAAAGTGTTGGTGAGAGAAAGAGAACAGAAGAGTGGGCGGAAAGATGGAGTTTAAAAGAGAAAGGTATTTTAGAATTAATGAATTGCTGATAGATACATTGAGAACGATAAATGAGGTAGGAAGGAAGGTATATGAAATGGTCAAGATGAATAGCATGGAGAAAAAAACGGCAGAAGTGGATGAGAGAGTAATTAAAGTAAAGGTTCGAAGGAAGTGTGTGTCCATTATGCCAAGAGAGAAAGCGGAATATTTGGTTGAGAAAGAAGAGAAAGGAAGTCAGGCGCTTCTAGCGAGGATGAGATGCAGATCCATGGAGGATTTTAATAGGTTCTGGCTTACTAAAGAGATGAGGACATGTGAATTGTGCAGAAAGGGAATTGCAAAATTAGAGCATTGGCTTGAGAAGTTTAAGAAGGTGGAACAGAGTGAAATAGGAATGGAGGTATGTTTGCTTTACAGGGGGGTGGAACAAAAGGACAGTAGCATAAGTAAAGGGGGTGCTGGGAAAGATATAGAACAAGAGAAGGAAGAAGGAAGAGGAATGGACAAGGGAAGATTTTAAATAGGAGAGAAAGTAGTTTACCAAAAATTGGAAATATTCTAAATAAATAATAAGTATCACGTATTAGCCATTGAGGAAAAGTTTGAAAATGTGAGGCAAAGGAAGAAAGTAGTATAAAGTAGAATAAAATAGATTTGTAATAAAGTACTGCAACTTTTAACCAATTACTTGAATTTCCAAACAAGAAATTTGTGTAACTACTAAAGAAGATGAATTCTCAAGTAAATATGTAAATAAATTTTCAGTAATTTTCACGAAAATTCTACTATCCGTTCACTCACGCGTTGAAAGAAAAGCCCTAAAATAATTTTTGAACAAATCGAACAAACTTAGATGATATTCAAAAATTGAAAATGTTGGTCCTTTTTTCCTTAACTTTCATAACTTTGGTGATTATCATGTTCTTTCATTGTTCGTCTAATTTTCACATGGTATTCCACATCGTATGCATAATTTTGGTGTGATTTTAAATTATATTTCGCATACTAAGTGTTCTCTTATTTTATTTATGATGGATTATTTTAGTTTAGTTTTTTTTTAATTTTTGAAATTGTGTTGTATAGCAAATATTTGTTCAAAACTAAGTCCTTTTATTAATTATTATTACTAATAATATTATTAATATATTATTATTGATTATTAATGTTGAAAAAAGAAAGAAACAAAATTTTCTATTTTAACTATATCCAACGTTCTTTCGATTTTTTTAAAAATTATTCATGGCTTTTCTTTTAATACCTATGAGACCGGGTACTTCAATCATCATCAAATTTACTTTCAATAGCTGAAATTCTTTAAATTATTTGCCATGGAATTGATATCATGAAGTATATTGACTAAAAGTTTTATTGGAAAATTTGAAAACGGCAAAAACTACAACACTACGTTCATATAAAAAAGAATTGGCCAATTTGGATGAAAAATGAAAAAGTTAGAGCCTTTTAAAACCTGTCGGGAATACTTTTTTATTATTAAAAACTTCTTCATCGGCAAATTATAATGCTGAGAATCCCAAACAATTTATCCTAATTATTTTTTTCGATGAAAGGAGAAAGATCAGAGTTATAGCATTTAAAAAATTTTTTAAAACAATTGAAAATCAAAAATTTTAGCCAAACAACGCACGATAGAAGAAAAAGTCAAGAGAAAAAAAAAACATTGCTTTCTGAAAGCCCTGCGATTCGTTATAAATTTTTAGACTTTCTTGGATGATCGAAGATTTAAATTTTGATGGCACAAAAAATAAGTCAAAAATAAAAAATATTATTTTGTGGTCAAAATATGCAGGTTACGAAAAAGATAAATTAACAAAAGTTTTGATCACAAAAAAGGTCTACGCTTTCGTTAATGATTACTTCTTTATATGACGCAGACTTTTTGTTTTATACCTGAAAAATAGCATTGATAGTTAAAAATAAAACAAAATATTTGGGAAAAACAAAAAAAGCTTTTCAAAAACGCCTACATAAATTTTTGGACTTTATTCCTTAAATTTTAAAAACTACCCCTTGATACCACGTGGAAATAGGCGTATCAAAAAAAATATTTCTGAGAATATTAAAGTGTAAACAGAGTTTCTAATTTTTGGGCTCTTAAAAAATAATTATTTGTGGAGAGCTTTGGAGAGCCCAAACATTGCCCAACACTACTTTCTATTTTATTTTTTTCAGGTTTAAGCTTTAAGTAGGTGGGTCGTTTTTTGTGCATGAAAATGCTTTTTAAAGTTTTTACGTTGTGCATTCAAGATCCGAAGATAAGCACAAAACTTTAATGATTTTTGTGTTTTTCAAATTTTACTTTTGGCAAAGAAGGCGGTTTTTTGAACATGAGGGTGGTTCTGGGAATTCTTGTTTCCCATTCAGCAGGCAAAGGTAAGCTAAACATTCTGGTGTTTTTTGTTCTTGCATAGTTTGCGTTTTAACACAGGAGGTAGATTTATTTTTTTTAGGGGGGGGGGAGTCTTTGGTTGTTTCTGCAAATTATTAGTGGAACTTTCCACTAGAAACATTAATTTTTAATTAGAAATTAAATAATAATAAAATTAAGTAAAATAATAAACTAAAGTTATATTTAACAAACTTATTTTTATGAGAGAAAGATGAACTTTGAAGATATGGTTCCATTTAAAAAAAGGGGTTGAATTTTCAACTGAAGTTATCAACTATAACATTTTCCGTAGGGTATTAAAAAACAACAATAATTTCTTATTTAAAATATGATATGACTCATTTAGTTTATAACGATTGTTTATAACGATGGCTATCGTTGTTAAATATCAACACAACAACCAGATAAGAAGTTTCATCATTCCGAAATTAAATGAAAGGTATTTCAATTCTAATTATTATTTATAACAGTAAAATTATGAATTCGACTAATTGCATGAATTTCGCGAATTCAATGATTTCCTTGAATTCTTTAAATTCCTTTAATGTCTCGAATAACTATAATTTCATTAATTCCAAAAATAATATGGATAACTACAATTTCGTAAATATAATGAATTCTGTGATTTCTGTTAATTCTGCAAATTACATAAATTTTAAGAATACCGTGAGTTCCGTAAATTCCGCGAATTGCATATATTGCGTGAATTCCATGAATTCCGTAAAGTCAATAAATTCCCTTAAATTACTTTTATTCATTTAATGCCTTTAAAATGAATTCGGGAATTCTGGGACTTATGTTAATTCTATGAATTCCGGAAATTCTAGGGAAATTCGAGAAATTAATGAGATCCAAGGAATTCACAGAATTCAGAGAGTTCAGACCATTTCGCGTTTTAGGGGAATCGCTTGAATTCCATTAATTCCGTAAATACCACGAATTACATGAAATACATTAATTTCGGAAGTTCCTGGAATTATGCTAAAACCTTGAATTCCATAATTCCATGAATTCTATGAATTTCCCAAATTTCATAAATTCAGTGTATTCAAACAATAACGTAAATTACGGGATTTGCGTGATTTAAGTGATTTACGGGAATTCTGTGAATTTAATTAGTTTTATGAATTCACGAATTCCGTAACTTCTATGAATTTCAGAAATAGCGTGAATTTCGTGAATTCTGTAAATTCCATGAGTTAAAAAATTGTTTCAAATCTCATAAAAATAAAAGATATTTTTCAATTGTTTCATAAACACTTATAGCTTTTAAATGACTTTCTGATAAATGCAAGCTTTCCATAAAATTTATTTCAAGTACCTTCATACCGTTCGAAATCTTTAAAAATATAATTTCGAGATATTGAAGAATGTACGGTTTGTTTTAAAGTATTAAAAAATGTTATTAATATTTTTAAGAAAATTATTTATAACAGTCTGTAGTCTCCAAAACAATTATTCAAAATATTATAAAGATGGGAATATAAATGAGTCAAAATCCAACTAAAATTTGATATTTTCCCATATAAAAGATTCCTGGAAAATTACAAACGCGAAATTAAAAACTAACCTAATAAACTAAAACTTTGAAATGAAATTGATGACTCAAACGTCTAATTTTATTAATTTCGGCGTGGAATTTACTGTCTTAAAAATGAATGGAGGGGAGATAGATTAAAGATTGAAGCCTGGATATCCCTACTGTACTAATTTTTTATTATTTCTAGTTACAAGTTACTTAGATTCTTATGATTCTACTTAAGATTACAAATAATGTTATATTTGAGTTTTACATTAAAAAAACTAAATTAGGAATAATAGTGATAACAATAGATTACTATCTTGTACCACAAAAAACGTACATTAGCTTAGAAATAGGTAAGTCCCCCGGATCTTATATTATAAAATATATAATCTGTCTCGACTAAGGTTACATCGCCCACTTTAATTTCTAGGGTTTCATCCCTTTCCAATGGAAAAATATCTGGGCTTAACAGGTTTAATTTCGCTCTTTTTTTATTGTTCTGAACAAACATGTACAATCCAGAAAAACCCTTATTAATATCCAGTATTCCAAAGATATCAAAATTGGATGTAAACCAAACAATTTGCGGATTGACTGGCATATGCTCCAGATTACCATCTTTCTTTCTTAATCTAGCATAAGAAAGCGGATGAAAGGTATATAAACCAAATCGAAATATCCGTTCCCTGTTCGTCACGCAATAAAACCGAATATCGTTCATTTCTGCGATTGAATATTCATGACCAGGATGATTAGAAGGCAGACTGGTTGGCAGAGGACTGATCCTGTCTGGATAAACCACAAGAGGATCGAAGTCAGGATTATCCATGGCTGGATGAAACAAGACAGGAAGCCTAATGGAAAATGGGTTAATGGCAGAAAGAATAATGGCAGAAGGATTCATGGAAGGCGGATATATGGGAGGAGGATTCATGGCAGGGCGATTTGTAGCAGGAGGATTATTGGCAGGATGATTCATGACAGGAGGATTCTGGGCAGGATGATTCATGACAGGAGGATTCTGGGCAGGATGATTAATGACAGGAGGATATATGGCAGGAGAATTCATGGAAGGTAGTGTCGTGGCAGGATTCATGGTAAGACGAGACATGTTAGGAAGATTCACGTCACGAGAAGTACTGGCTCTGGAACTCTCAGAAAGATGGTAGTCAGGTGGAGGATGATTTAAGTCAATAACTTTCTCATTCGATGAGGACTCCGAACTGAACTCTGCAAGGAGAAATACACGATTATGTTTTTCTTAACAAGGTGGGAAAAGGCAGAATGTGATTCCAACAATTTCGCAAAATTTCAGAAGCAGTCACATAAACGTTAAATTTAACAGCACAACCATATCTGAAAACAATACTTTCTCTGAATAAATGGCTTTGTAGTTTGTTTGAATTTCCAAAACTAAAATCAAAATTGGTGTAGCGAAAAAAAATATGGGTTTTAGATGTCTGGCTAGAATAACTTAAATGATTAGAAAAACTTTTGCCCTATTTTGAAAATTCTCTTTTCTTTCTTTTTCCAAGGAACTCACCCCTTTTTCTTTTTGTGTTATTTCGCCACGTGGATAAGGATTTTGTTGAAAAACCATCCTTTCGATTTAGCATTGCAGGATCATTTCCAAGCCAATAATACAATGTTTTTGAGGACAGTCAAATTTTAGTTTTTAAAAGACATTTAAATTTGCGAAAACATTATTTAATTTTTAACTTTACTGCAAAAAATTTAGGTTTTCAAACAGAGACAAATTTCTAAAAGCCAGTCTGTCATGATTACTTCGAAAACGGCAAAAACTGCAATTTTTTGTTCATTGAAAAAAAAATTTGTATTTAAACCTCATACAGGAATATATAATTTAAACTTAAAATGCACAGCTTTTTCAATATTTTGAAGAAAAGATATATAGACAGTTATTAAATCCAGCTTCTCAATTATTTTATTTGTTAAACTTACCACCAAAGCAACCTGCAGGGCAACGGTTTCCACAATTATGAATACAGTAATCTGGATATCTGTTAGTTCTTTTCTAAAAACGCATAATTTATATTAATTGCCAAATTTTTTATCTAAGAAGGAAGTTTTTAATGTGAAAAATTTAACAGAAATAATTTTTCATACTAACATTGCAGGCTTCCAAGCAGAAATCGAGTGACTTACGCTTACTGTCCTATTCATCGTCATGAAGAAAAAAAGTATTAATTACATGCAAAGAAGCTTGAAAATTAGGGTTGTACATAAAAAAAATTTTTTTTTGCATGCTATAGGGCAACGAGCCCTCCCATTTTATTCCAAATTCGAAAAAAAAATTTCTATAATTTTTTAATTTATTTTTTTACTTTTAAAGGTGCTGGTTTTTACACGAAGTTTGACACCCCCAACACACCCACACTAGTACTTAAAAACTACCCATAAAGCCAAACATATCAATTCTTTATTTATTACAATTGGTTAAATAATTTTTAAATATTTAAACAAATGGAATTGGTTAAAAATTTTTTCTCGAAAATTCGTTTTTCTCCTAAAAATTATTAATATCAGTCTAGTAGAATAATTATTAACATTGGTTTATTAATTTTCCATTCTTTAAAGAAATTTAATTTTTTTAAATTTTTATTTAAATACTAATATTTTTTAGTGGAATATTTATTAATATTGCTGGAATAATTTTATTTTTTCGATTTTTTTTCATGACAATTATTGCTATTGGTATAGTGGAACATTTAACAATTTTTTTTTTTTTAAATTGAAAATTAATAAATTATTTTTAATACATATACCACTAGACTAATAGTAATAATTTTAAAGGGAAACAACAAATTTCAAAAAAATTATTTAAATTTTATTTGTTTCAACGATTAAAAATTAACGAAAAAGTGTTAATAAATATTCCACTAGACCAATATTATTAATTTTAAAAAAACCATTTGTTTGAAATTTTTTTCGAAAATTCGATTTTTCCCCTAAAATTCATTACTTTTAGTCTATTGGAATATTTATTAACATTGTTTTAATAATTTTTAATTGTTTATACCAATGAAATGTGTTTAAATATTGTTTTTATTATAAATTAATAATATTTCTTTAGTGTAATATTTATTAACATTGCTTGAATAATTTTGTTTTTCTGAATTTTTTATATAAAAATTATTATCATTATTCTAGTGGAATATTTAACAACATTGGTAAATTAAGTTTTAACTATTTAAACAAATCTCATTTGTATAAAAAAGGTTATTTTTCAAAAATTCGTTGAATTGACAGTTTTTTTTCATTAAGTGACAAATTTATTTTCAAACACTGTTTCATTCATTAAACAATATAGTTTTTTTCAACTAATAATACTATTCAACTAATTATTTCTTTAAATAATTAAAAATTAATCAACGCATAATGATAAATATTCCACTATACCCACAATAAAAGTGTTTTTTTAAAATAATTGGAAACTAAATTATTTAAACAAATTTTATTCGATTGAATAATTGAAAATTAATTAAATAATTTTAATAAATATTTTACTAGACCAATAGTATTAATTTTCAGGGAAAAAACGAATTTTAAACATAATTACTTATGAAAATTTGATTTTTTTATGCAAATAAAAATTAATAAACAGCTAATAATAAATATTCTACCAGACCAATATTGATAATTTGAGAAGAAAAAAGACCATTTAAAATATTTTTCTCAAAATTCGTTTTCTCCCTAAAAGTTATTACTTTTAGTCTAGTGGAAGATTTATTAATATCGTTGCATTAATTTTTAATTGTTTTAGCAAATGGGATTTGTTTAAATAATTTTTAAAAAATTTTTCTGTTCCTTA
>JAAAKG020144403.1:0-11131 GCA_010014905.2 Druon quercuslanigerum
CTTCTTCGTCGAAAAGAGCTATTCTTAAACACTTGTCCATAAATAATATAAATAGCCATGAAGACATAACGCATCCTAACCTGAGAATTTTGAAACTCTGTATCAGTATTGCCAAAACCTTCACCTGCAACACACATATTGTCTCATAACTAGACCCTGGCCTGGTGATCTAGTCTGGATGGAGATCGAATGAAACGCTAAATCTGGCCAGGGCCAGACTTGATCGGCTAACTTGGCCCAGGCGTGACCCTAATTTATAATCGATTTCTTGTTATTCTTTATTTTCTTAATTAAAAGTAGAAACTGCGCACAATTTTTTAAAAACTTAGGTTGACAAATTAACTTACGGAGGTTCAAATTTAAATCATTTTCACCAATCTAGTTCGAATTTCCAAATCGTAGTATTTCACTCATTATCTCGTCGAGTTCCGATTCCTCTTCATCATCTGCATTATCAAAATCTATGTACAATAATTTTTTAATTTACATCTGTCATATTTATTCTATATAATTTAAAGTTTTAAACATTATCACATAAATTAACAACGCATTTACACGTTACAATTCAGCGAAAATTTTATCTCGATTTGAAGTTAGAAGTCACGTGCAATCTTAATGTGAAAATATTATTTATAATTAATAGAAGTTCTTATTTTCACTTTGATCGCGTCAGTATAAGGTATAAGGTACTCCCGATTGCTCGATGCCTCCAGATTTGAGTAATTTTTATTTTAGGCATTTTTATCAATTTAATTTGAATGATTGCTACTTTGTAAAGTTTGACACTTGAAACTTGCAAATATGAAGTAAAAAAATGAGTAGTACTATGCCATCTGTCGTCAATTTGAGGAAATTTTCCACTAGCCGGGCCCAAGCTCGATCTATTTCAAAATTCAAGCTAGGCCCAGTTTACGGGCTCCCAGTCTGGCCCAAGTCTGGCACCAGGAAGAAACTTGGCGATTTCTGCACAGGGTATATCAAACTTTGCACATAATGAGGCATTTCATCCAGTCAATAGGAGAAACGATCAAGATTTTTAAAATTCCCGAATAAAATTCTTGATGACAATCTCGAATATAATATAAAATATATATTTTAATACTGAATTTGAACATACTGCCATTTGATATTGCAAATAAAATTTACAAAATAACAAAAAAATTTTAAAAATCGAGTAAGTTTATGAGATGTTTATAAGTCTAAAAAATATTAAGAAATGATTAAAAACTTGTTAAGTTTACAAAATAAAGAAAATTGAGATTTTTAAAGCGTTATAAATTTAAGGTTTTTAGGAACTTTGAGAGGCTTGGAGAGAGTAAGTCAAATTTCTTAAAAACTTGGAAAAAAAATTTTAAGCTCAGATAATTTCCTAAGATTTCGAAGTTTAATGAATTGAAAGAAAACATTTTGAATTCTGCAAGAATACAAAATTAAAGCAAAAAGAGTATTCAAAAAACCCTTAAGATTTGTGGAAACACGTAAAATTTTTTTTCTAAATTAATTTCAGGAACTTTTAAAAAGAATCAGGAAGATTTTAGAGCATTTTTTTTAATTTTGCAGGTTTTTAACCAAATTTTAGGAAAAAATTGAATAGTTTTAAAAAAACCTATGGAATTTTAGAAATTTAAAGGGATTAAAAGTATTCCAAAACTTGAAAAGATTTTAGAAAATTTTGTTCTACTTGAAAAATATAATAATCGAAAAAGATTGATTCAAAAAAGATATTTTCAAATTTCTTCCAAACTTCAAAATTTGTATTTTTTAGTTGCAAAATCATGTCACTTGTTGAAAAGTCGACTTTTTTTGTAGCAAATGATTCTTTCTGCTTTAAAATTTATCCTATTTAGTATAAAATGTATCAACTTAATTGAAAGTTGAATTCCTTTGTTAGAAATTCTTTTTGTGGTTAAACATGATTTTATTCACTAAAAATTTAACTATTCCATTTTGGGAAGAGTTATCTTTTTCATTCGAAAATTAAAGAATTTGATTGAAAACTTATCAGGTTTAGTTGACAATTCAACTACTTACGTAAGAGACGTACACCTTAAATAAACATTCATTTCTTTGGTTAAAAATTGAACTATTTTGTTTGAGATAAATATTTTTTATTTTTAAATTTATTTATTTTTCAACTGAATATTTACCTATTCTATTTATGGATGAAATTTGTCTTTTTTAGTTAAAGATTAAACTTCTTGATGGAAAATTTCTCTTTCTAAATTGACAATTCGACATTTTTGTAGAACATTAATCTGTTTGCTTGGAAATTCACCTTACTTGTAAAGGAAAACCAAATATCAATTTTAGTTGTAGGTCATTTTCAAGCAGATAAAGTTGCATTTTTTCGCATGGAATCAAAATAAGTTTTAAAAGGAGTTGACATAGTAACCATTGTGCGTAGTTGCAAATTTAACGAATTTATTTGTAGGTGAATTTTTTTGTTAAAAATTCATTGTTTGAGTTGATGATTCATCATTTTAGTTGAAGATTCTCTTTGGCTGAAAATTTAACTATTTTGCTCCAAATACTTTTTTTGTTGTTGAAAAGTATAAGAACTGTCACTCGAAAGATATGAATGAAGCCGTGTAAAAATTACAACTACAAATATTTTGCCTATATGTATATATTTATAAAATTTGAAACTAACTAAAAAAGTAATGCTAATTACTCGTTTTGCAAAAGTAACTAAGAAAAAGTTACATTTTGAATTGGTAAAGATAACGATAAGAAGTTACTTTTTTGTGATGTAACGGAAACGGTAAATATTTTCTTTTAAAAAGTAACTTATCCATCACTGATATTGGTATTTTCAGCAGCAGCAACATTTTTTATACAAGAAAACAAATAAGACACAACAAAAACTTTCATTGTTGAAAATGAGATGCAACAAGTTCCACACCAATGAATTTCTGTGAGGGAGGTGTTGGGATACATTAACATTAAAGCAGAGAATGCAAGGGGCAGATGCGGAGGAGGAAAAGGAAGCAGCTAATGCGATAGACCACGACGATGTTACTTTTAACTGTGCGAGTAACGGGTTAATGATAACCCATATCAGTAACAATGTTGCCAAGCCATCAGCATTTTTCCGCTCTTTTATCCATTTCTAAGAGTAGAATTCAGTTTAAGATATATTCAAAGGCTAGAAAAACTCAGTAGAAAACATTTAAATTATAATAATATAATCATGAGATAACAAATCTACACCTAAACAATTCTGGATACAATAAATATTTTTCAGTGCCAATTTATGCCATTTGAAAGATATTCTCGTAATTAATAATCAATACGATACATGTGTGCCGTTTAGAGAAAGCGGAATCAGATGTTACAGTACGGCAGGTTGCCACAATTAACCGGTTGGTAAAATATAATACACAAAATATGATATTCACCGATGAAAGCAATCAATTACGATTGTTTTCAGATATTCTTGGAACTAAGTACTTAGTTGGGCATCTCTTTTTGAAGAGTAAAAGAGCAAGTGCAAAGTACGAACATTTATCTCGGAGCTTTTATTTTTATTTTAGATTTAAGGAGATGATATTTTTAATAAATCTATAAGTGCCACTTGGAGTATCGGTCTGAACATTTACCACCAAACCAAAAAAACCAAAAGTTTAGCATTGTTCACTTGGAAGTCTTTTTCGTTTGAATTTGAGATTTTAAGTTGAAAAATATTGTATTTGCAAAAAGGGAACATACTATAAGTTTAAGACGTTACTTTCAACGACCCCCATTCCCTTTTCAAATTGTTGGGTGGGGGGGGGGTGATTTAAATAGTTCTGAGCCATTGACTGAGTGCAATTCCAAAATGGAAACTTAAAAATGACTGACAGCGCGCAAGGTGGCGCCTGTAGAACTAACGGTTATATGTATAAAATATGTTTAAAGAATGAAATTTTGTTTTTTCAGTGGACTACAAAAATTGCATGCAAATAAATAAGTTTACTTTTGTTATTTTACCTCCTTATGTCAATAATAATTTATTTCTACAATCAGTTCTTGGGATCAAAGAATTCTTCCAATAATACTTTCTTTGACACTTATCAGATAAAGCAATAATAACATTGAACAAGTTTTTTTTTTTCACAAGTTTTCACAAGTTAGGTTATTTAATTTAAGTGACACTTATTTTGCTTCACGAAATTCGTAACACATAACGATCCTCTAGTGAAGGATGCGAAAAACTTTCCCCACTCCGACTCCTTCGCCATGACAGTTGGCATGGAAGAACGTAATATCCGGGCGCACACTGTTTAAATGACATGAAATCGCAAGCATCATGTGTACTCAAAACGTAGATGTAGAGCGGAAGTGCCAACCGCTTCTTGGTAGCAATCGGTAATGAGCAGCCACGGGTTCTCGTCCTTTACTTTTATAATACTACAATGTATAAAGAACAACATATTACCATATTAGTAGACTTGATGTCATGTATTCTATATTCCACATTTTACAGTTTTTACAGTTTGAGCAAAAAGTATGCTCGAACCCGTCACCTGACTAGCAGAATAGCATATACTAAATATGCTTAAATACCCACTACAGATCATTGACCAGTTCGCAGGTTCGCAGTGATCACTGTGTCGGATGGTAATCTCGCGCCTTAGTGAGAGATTTAAATCCACTCGATATTTCTTAATTATCACCGGATTCTTAATAGCCTTCCGACACCGGTGGACCTAACTTCAGCGAGCCTCCCGTCATTTGAATGCCGTGGCCCATGGCATGGAATGCCGGTCCGAGGCGGCTCATCTGAAGTTGGGTTAGGTACGATTGCTCAACGAGCACACCGCTCAAACAACGTGAGCATGAGGCCCTGTCCCGGTAAAGTATAGGTAGGTACAAACTACAAGCACAGGGCTCCGTGACATTAGTGCCACGGTGTTACTACCTTTGTGTGTATAGCCTCGTTGGCTGTCGTTTGTACGCAGTTACACGCACCTTTTCATGCGTACTACATTACTACACAGTGCATACACATTACCCACACATACTTAACTCTTTCGCCAGTGTGTGAGCCAGAAGCTTTCTATGCTGTCACACATTCCTGAATCAAATTAAAAAACAAACAGGCTACGAGCCAGCACATGCATTCCGTCCAGGGTTTACTTTCTAGGGTAGCACTGCACCGAGAAAAAATTATTTTAGACCCTAACCTTTTCGCAGGCCTCGGACTCACTCCCACAGGTGACCGAAAAACTTAATTTTCAAAATTCCCTGATTTTTTACTGTACTGGTTGCTATGCAATCACATAAAAATATAGCCACTTTTACTCCAAATGACGCTGTCAGCAATCCTAGCGCAAAAACTATTAA
The DNA here is from genome assembly GCA_010014905.2 of Druon quercuslanigerum. NCBI lineage: Eukaryota > Metazoa > Arthropoda > Insecta > Hymenoptera > Cynipidae > Druon > Druon quercuslanigerum. The sequence continues at coordinate 5,326 of JAAAKG020144403.1, forward strand.
GTCTGCTCATAATAGTGTGACTATGAAAAGGTATAAAAATTTAGCCATTTTTACTCAAACTAACTTTGTTTGCATTCCTAGCGCAGAAACTATGAGGTCTAACTACTTCAGTTTTTGCATGGACATGCCTTTCAAGTGTCTAGTGCAATAAAGAAAACTGAGAATGCTATGAAAGATACTCATCATAGCGCTGCTATGTAAAAACATGAAACTTTAGTCCTTTTCACTCAAAATGATATTGTTAGCAGTCCTAGAGCAACAACGATTAGGTCTAACGACTTTATTTTTTGCATAGAGATGTGTTTCAAGTGTCTACAGCGAGGAAAATTACTAAGAACCCTGAGTTAAATGCTCATAATAGCTTTGCTATGCAAAAGCATAACAATTGAGTCCTCTTGATTCATAAAATTTTTTAAACTGACTCAAATTTAGCTCAAAATCAGCATAGAGGATCGGAAATTTTATAAATAAGCGAAAAAATTCTTTATAAGCTCCTAGGGTCAACTTTACATAAAATTTTCGAAAATTTAACTAAAAATCAAAATGCCAAATTGAAAATGTTAAAAAGAAAAGAACAATCTTAACCATACTAGTACTGAGTTTTTGAATTGAAAAAGAATCAGATGAATAGAAAAAATTCAAAAATATAAAGAAATGCATTGAATTTACTAAGTTTGAAAAACGAGTTTTAAAAAATTCAAGGTAATTCAAAATAATTCGATGAAATGTATAAAAGTTCCAGTTAAGATTAAAAGTCTTTCACATAAATTAAACAAAAACCAAAAGAAATGCATCCATTGAATAGAATGAATTCCAAAGAACGCATATCCATCCTCCGGGCTTTTGAAATTAACATATAGGGTTTGACAAGGAAAAAACTCAGATTTCGAAAAAATGGAAAAAGGAGTACTTGTCATTAACTTTTTGTAAATTGAACTTTAGCAATTTCTTAAGGATTGTTCAAGTAATACTATTCACCACAAAAAATTCTTTTTGACTCCACGCCCCGGGCCCCCTTGCATTGTGCTCAGAAAATGCCCCAAAAAACGCAAAGCTTTTTAAACAACCTTTTTTTCAGTAAATTGTCTCAATTTGCTATTACTTGGGATAAATGATATAGTATTATTAAATGCAAACAATAATTTTTTGCAAATATTTTTCAACTGTTTAAACAATTTCAACTTGTATAATTTTTTTCCACCCAAACGTGAGAAGTTACTGATTTTTTGAATTAACATCATAATTAACAAATGTTAAGAGTAATATATTTTGTTAAGGATGCTTTGTGATTATTTAAACAAAATTTTTTACATTATAATTTGTGTAAAATTATTATTTTCTGGAATTAACCAACGGGCTAATGAAATTAAAGAGAAAAATATATTTCATTTGATAATATTTTGGCAATTGTTTAAACAATTAACATCACTTGCTATACTTTTCATAGGAAAAATTGAAAAAAAATCTAGTTAGATAGATAGCTATAAATAACGTAAGTAGAAAAATAGTTTAAACAAATTATTAATGCTTAAACAATTAGGGTATGTGTTCCGAGATCAGAAAATAAGGAATAATAAGCGACGCAGTGTAAGAGATTCGAAAAAACTGTAATTTAATAAATCTCTCCTAAGAAAAGGCGCAAGTAAATGATTATTAATTGATTAAATGATTGAAAAATCTTCTAAAAAATGATTTCTCTTAACATTTATTAAGGGCGTCATTAATTTCACAGAATCTAAAAATAAAATAAACTTCAATCAATTAGCGTTAATTGTGAAAACAATTCCTGAAAAAAATAAATTTCAACGATTAAAAATAAAAAGAATTTGATCAAACAATTCAAAATAAGTTTTAAAAATACTAGGAAAATTTTCACTTATCGAATACAAATAATTCATATTGAAAAAATTCTAGAAAATAAAAAATATTTAACATGAATTTGACATAAAACTGTTATTTTGCATTTTTTAGGGCACTTGCCTTTTCAAAAATAACTATTGCTAAGAATTGGATATAATTCTTTCTTCGCGAATAAGTTTTGTAAATCCAATACTTTTTCGCCATAAAAGTATTGGATCCATTACTTACCAATAATTCTTTTTATAATGGTTTTCGGGCACAATATAAATGGATTAGAGGGAAATGGCTCAAAATTAAAATTTAATCTGTGGAAATCGTTCTTTGAACAGTTCTTAAGAAGTGATTAAACTATAATTTTTAAAAAGATAATAGCAAGTGCTTTTAATTTAATTTTTAAAAATTAAAATTTTTAATTTAAAAAAATTTAATTTAACTTTCTTAATTTTTTCGAAATCCGAGTTCTTCCTATTTGAAGCCTCATGTTAATTTGAAAAGCTCGGGGGAACGGGTTAATGTTGACCGATCTGCAAAAAGAAATAGGGAGTTTCTTTTTCCGGAAAACAAACAATTTAGGAGGGATTAATTATCAAAATTCAAAAGTCGAATTTTTACATGTATGGACTACCCAAGGTTTTTGCAGCACCAGGGTTAAGATCTTTAAACTCTACATGACTTGAAAATATACCTATATTTCTACCTATTCATTTCATATATTTCATAAAATAAATGTTTCATTGAACAAAAAATGATATGCTAATAGAGTGAAGTTAAATCTGTGAAATAATCAAAACATAGTCGTGTTTGATAACAAATAAATCAGTAATAGACAAAAATGTATAATATGTCATTATATTTAGATTTTAAATATTCATTAAAGAACGCTAATTAGTATTAGTGCGACAGAGTGGCAAAATAACGCTCCTACGAGCTGCCCGATCCACTAGCGCACATCTATCTCATTCCTTGGGAAAACCCGAGGCGAGACCGAGTAAAGACGAGACGTGACGAGGAAGAAAGTGACGAGACAAATCGAGGAATGAGCTCACGAAAACGAGACAGAACAAAGAAATGAACGAGACGAAAGCGAGCCAGACTCGGTATTTCACGTCTCGGACGGTATCACAATTCATGGAGTGACCCTAAAATAGGAAAATCATAATAGACCTATACTGAATTTGCTATATTTTTTGGTTCAGGTTCGATTACATTACAAGGTATGGTTAGGGATTGCACGGCATTTCATGGCTGACGAAATTTCTGAAAACCCATGGAAGATCTCTTGTGAGGCTTTTTACTTGGGTTGATCGATAGAGAGATTGATTAGCAACCTGGGACGGAGCAGTGTTGCGGAACAAACGTTTTACTTAAATAAATAAACATAAAAGTAAAATTAATGCGATTGACATGAGATTCCTGTGCATAATATGCGGGATAACACTGATGGACAAAGTGAGTCGGTTAAGGCGGTTTGGACATGCTGAGAGAAAGAAAGGTGAACGACAAACAAAACAACCATGACAAGGTAAAGTAAATGGCAGTGTATCCAGAGGCAGATCGCGGAAAGAATGGTTAGAATGAGTGAATAAAACCCTATAATTAGAAGAGATATAAGCTACAGAAACACGAGAGCTTGCATGGAAAACGCATGGACGTGAAAGAAGCTAGAGAAGTATGCCAGGACAGAAAACTATCGCGACAAATAGTTGATATAAGGAGTGTCAGCAGAGCGAATGACGCCTGAAACAAAAGAGCTTGGATACTAATGGGCTCAAGTGGGGAAACTCACATGGCGACTTTTTGAGACTCTTCACTTGGGTTGATTGTTAGAGAGATTGATCAGAAACCTGGGTCGGAGTAGTGTTGCGGAACGAACATATCATTTCAATAAATAACAGAACAATTCTAGATCGATAAAAAATTCTATTCCCCTCCCACACATTACTTTCTTTCTCACGAAATGAGCCACGCCTACCCCTAACGGGAAAATAGCTTAATGGTATAATAAGAAATTAAATTAAACCTATTTATTAAAATTATCTCCAAAAAAAGACTTAGGTCCTCATAAATCTTATCATTTAAACTTTCGAAGTTCCTTAAAATCCTTAAAGACCCTTGAAAACGCTAGGAATGCTTCAAACTTAAATTATTTTCCAAATTTCACTCAAAATATCTTAAAATGTTTGCAAATCCTACAGAATTGTTTGAAATCTCATGAAATTCTTTGGAAATCCTTAAAATCTCCGGAAAATTTTTGGAACTATTTTATCCTCTAAGCTCTATCGAAATGGTTCGAAATTCCTTAAAACCCGCGGAGATAATAAAAATTATAATAAATTCTTACACAAAAATCATTATAGATCTGTACTGAATTTGCTATATTTTTTAGTAAGTGGTGATTATAAGGAATTGTAAAAGAATGCATTGGATTGCATTAGGTTGCATAAGACTGCATGAAATAATATACTGGTATCGACAAAACGCTTCCAATATTTGTTTATTTTTCATTTGTTCGTGTTAGGAAGTGTGAAACGTAATGTACAAATAAACGTGGAACAAATTTATTTAAAACGAATTAGCTTTCCATTTATTTTTTATCTTTGTTAATGTCTCTAAATCTGTTTAGATATATTTTTTTATGAAGATTTAAACCTATAACTTTTAACTTGATGTATGCACGTCGTCTGTACATGGTTTAGATGTTTTGTGATTTTTATGGGAATGGTATCAAAGAATACAATTGGTTATAGACTCGTCTTCTTCGATCGAAAAAGTGGAGCCCACCTTTCAGATCGAAGTTTGGTCCCCCATTCTACCTTGGGTCCTTGGCCACAATAAAGCAGAAGAAAGAAGAGCCACTTCTCAGAATCGCACCATCAGATATGCGTCTAGACTAAGGTGGCGCCACAGGACCCTGGTGGACAGAGTGTTAACTGCGGCCCTTATTTCTCAAAGAATCCAGAATTCTTTTAAGTTTTACATTTACACCATCAATATTCTGTATTCCTTAATATAAACAGTAAAAGAAAAAATTTCTTTCATCTTAATCGGTAACAGACACCTTACCATAACTTTAACAATATCACCAACGAATGTTTTAAGTTTAGACTTAATTGAAAATTTTTGATGAGATAAATAAACACTAGCGTAGAGAAAAATAAAAAGATCCATACATTTTTGAAAAAAATTCTTAATAGTGATTGCCAATAAGTTGACCATTTTAGGAGCAAATAATTTTCAACTTTTTCTTTCAATAATACCTTTTTTTTAAATTATTGCAGTAAAACACTCATATAATAGCACAATTTAGAGTAAAGTTTCATCATTTTAGAAAAGTATTCGTTCAAATATTATAAATAACAAGGACGCAAAATGATATATAACGTACCTTTATCAACCTAAAAATTTTTAAAGAAAAAATGTTAATAATAATATACTCCCTCGGGTTACCCTTAATTAAAAATAATATTTAAAACGGTTTTAAAATTGGTTAGCCCCGAACGAGCTGTAAAAAGGGGTTAGTCATACGGAAAATTCCGTAACTGTATAAAGTTCGAATTAACTATGCTATTTTATACATCTTAATTAATTGAAATCCTCAATTTCGCATGTTTCATTTAAGTTCCTGAATAATGAAAAGTAGTATAAAGAAAAGCTCAAGTGAAAGAATTTCGAACGTTTCAATTATAAAGAAGTTTCGATTTAAAATTTTTAATTTAAAAATAAAATGATATAATTTTTAAAAGTCATCAGATTTAATAAAAGGGGAGACTAGCCATGCATGTAAATCATCTATTACAGGCAAGTTTCCATTTCCGGAGAAAGAAAATCCGCAATTTTTTTTCTAAAATTCGAATATTAACACGTGCTAGCGGGTTCTTCAAAATCCCATTTAATTAACATGGGTAATTTTGAATTTTCGAAAAGTTGAACTCATGTTCCAGGGCTT
>JAAAKG020144404.1:0-11131 GCA_010014905.2 Druon quercuslanigerum
TAAACCAAAAACTTAAATTTTCAACTAAAAACATGCATTTTTAAACAAAAGGGTTTATTTTTCCACTAAAAAAATTTTTTTAACAAAATTCAAGGAGTATACACCAAAAAGTTAAAAATTTATCTAAAAAACTTGCTTGTGGAAAGAGAAAAATTAGTTTATAAACAAAAGTGTTAATTTTCCACTGAAAAAAAATGAATTCGTAATAAAATCCAAAGATTTATTACCACTAAGTTGAATTTTTAACCAAAAAAACCTAAATAGTTTAATTTTAAACCAAAGCGGTGAATTTCAAACCAAATTTATAAATTTTCAACTAAAAAACATGAGTTTTTTAACAACAAGCTATTTTACTTCTAAAAAATACGAATTTTTAATAAAAGTCAAGAATTCTAAACCAAAAACTTAAATTTTCAACTAAAAACATGCATTTTTAAACAAAAGGGCTACTTTTCCACTCAAAAATTTTTTTAACAAAATTCAAGGATTATACACCAAAAAGTTAAACATTTATCTAAAAAACTTGATTTTTGAAAGAGAAAGATTAGTTTATAAACAAAAGTGTTAATTTTCCACTGAAAAAAAATGAATTCGTAATAAAATCCAAAGATTTTTTACCAAAAAGTTAAATTTTTAACCAAAAAAACCTAAATAGTTTAATTTTAAACCAAATTTATAAATTTTCAACTAAAAAACATGAATTTTTGACAAAAAAGCTATTTTACTTCTAAAAAATACGTAATTTCATAAAAATCAAGAATTCTAAACCAAAAAGTTGAATTTTCAACTACAAACGTGCAATTTTAAACATAAAGGTTAATTTTCCACAGAAAAAAACGAATTTTTAACAAAATTCAAGGATTTAAAACCAAAAAGTTGAATTTTTAACCAAAAAAAACTTGAATAGTTTAATTTTAAACCAAAACGGTAAATTTTTAACTAAAAATATAAATTTCTACTAAAAATATAAATTTTTAACTAAAAAACATGAGTTTTTTTTGACAAAAAGCTATTTTACTTCTAAAAAAATACGAATTTTTAATAAAAGTCAAGAATTCTAAACCAAAAACTTAAATTTTCAACTAAAAACATGCATTTTTAAACAAAAGGGTTACTTTTCCACGAAAAAAAAAATTTTTAACAAAATTCAAGGATGATACACTAAAAAGTTAAAAATTTATCTAAAAAACTTGATATTTGAAAGAGAAAGATTAGTTTATAAACAAAAGTGTTAATTTTCCATTGAAAAAAAAAAATGAATTCGTGATAAAATACAAAGATTTATTACCAAAAAGTTGAATTTTTAACCAAAAAAACCTAAATAGTTTAATTTTAAACCAAATTTATAAATTTTCAACTAAAAAAAATGAGTTTTTGACAAAAAAGCTATTTTACTTCTAAAAAATACGTAATTTCATAAAAATCAAGAATTCTAAACCAAAGAGTTGAAATTTAAACTACAAACATGTCTTTTTAAACAAAAGCATTAATTTTCCACTGAAAAACCGAATTTTTAACAAACTTTAAGGATTCTCAACCAAAAAAATTAATTTTTATCTAAAAAAACATGATTTTTAAAAGAAAAAGATGAATTTTGAAGCAAAAGGGTTAATTTTCCACCGAAAAACCCAATTTTTAATCAAATTCAAGGATTTATAACCAAAAAGTTGAATTTTTAACCAAAAAAACTTGAGTAGTTTAATCTTAAACCAAAACGATGAATTTTCAACTAAAAAATATAAATTTTAAACAAAAAACATGAATTTTTAAACAAAAAGCTATTTTACTCCTAAAAAATAAGAATTTTTTGTAAAAGTCCAGAATTTTGAACCAAGAAGTTGAAATTTCAACTACAAACATTCCTTTTTAAACAAAAGCATTAATTTTCCACTGAAAAAACGAATTTTTAACAAACTTTAAGGATTCTCAACGAAAAAGTTTCATTTTTATCTACAAAAAAACATGATTTTTTAAAGAAAAAGATGAATTTTTAAGGAAATGGGTTAATTTTCCACTGAAAAAACGAACTTTTAACATAATTCAAGGATTCTTAACCAAGAAGTTAAATTTTTATTTAAAAAACTTGATTAAAAAAAAAGATTAGTTTTAGAACAAAAGGGTTAACTTTCCACCGAAAAAACGAATTTTTAATAAAATTCAATGATTTAATGCCAAAAAGTTGAATTTTCAACTAAAAAAACATGAATTTTTAAACAAAAAGCTATATTACTTCTAAAGAATACGAATTTTTAATAAAAGTCCAGAATTCTAAACCAAAAAGTTGAACTTTCAACTACAAACATGCATTTTGAAACAAAAATGTTAATTGTGCACCGAAAAACGAATTTTTAACCTCCGTTAAGGATTCTCAACCAAACAGTTTAATTTTTATCTAAAAAATATGATTTTTTAAAGACAAATATGAATTTTTAAGCAAAAGGGTTAATTTTCCACCGAAAAAAAACGAATTTTTAACATAATTCAAGGACTATTAACCAAAAAGTCTAATTTTGTTTTTTAAAACTTGATTTTTTAAAGAAAAAGAGAAGTTCTTAAACAAAAAGGGTTACTTTACACCAAAAAAACGAGGTTTTAATAAAATTCAAGGATTTAAAACCAAAAAGTTGAATTTTTATCCGAATAGTTTAATTTTAACCCAAAACGGTGAATTTTAAACTACAAATATAAATTTTGAAGTAAAAAACATCACTTTTTAAACAAAAAGCTATTTTACTTCTATAAAATACGAATTTTTAATAAAAGTCAAGAATTCCAAATCAAAAAGTTGAATTCTCAACTAAAACATGCATTTTTAAACAAAAGCGTTAATGTTCCACTGACAAAACGATTTTTGAACAAACATCGATGATTCTCAACCAAAAAGTGTAATTTTTATGTAAAAACATGATTTTTTAAAGAAAAAGATTAGTTTTTAAACAAAAGGGTTAACTTTCCACCGAAAAAACGAATTTTTAACAAAATCCAAGGATTCTTAACCAAAAAGTTGATTTTTTAACCAAAAAAACTTGAGTAGTTTAATTTTAAACCAAAACGGTGCATTTTCAACTAAAAAAAAAGTTAAAAGTGAAAATTATTTAAATATTTCGATGAAAATAATTTTTTAAAGCTTTAAATTATTTGAATTTTCAATTAAAATAATGTTTTAATGCTTTTTTGTTTTGAAATGATTGAATATTCATTAAGTAATTATGTTAAAACTTCAATCTTCTGAAATTATTTTAAAAGAAATAAAGACAATGAGAAGTTGAAATTAAAATTTTAAACCTATATAAAATTAAAAATAATTTGATTTTTTCAATGAAAATGAGTGCTTCAGACTTTTTATGTCGTTAACTATTTAATTAATTTTTAGTTGATTAATTTTGATAACAATATTGAATTACATAAATATTTAATTTAGGATGTTTTAAATTAAGTAACATGAATTGATTGTTTACTTTCAGATTATGTAATTCAATATTAGGTATTACTTTTACAATAAAAGTTTATTTTCTATTTAGAATACCTCTATTAAATTTTATACTTTTTCTGATGCTTGTGAACTGAAATGAGTATCTAAATTTATTTTTCAAATTTAAAACTACATGCTGTTTCAAATTTAAAGCAAATATAATGTAAAAATTATTAGAATGAATTAGTTAAAAATGTTATTAACAAATTAAAATTTCAGAAATGAAAGCTCAAACTTGAAAAAAAATTCAGTGAAAGTTTTAGCTAAATGCTTCTCATATTGTGAAATAAGTAATTAATTATTAGCTGAATAATTTTTTCCAAATTTTAAATTAAATAAAGATTAAAATTTGTTTTTTTTTTAAATTAGTGCACTTAAATTTATTATTTATTTGAAGGTTATATAATTAAATATTGGATACAATTTTCATAATAATAGTTTATTTATAATAAAACATTCCTATTTCAATTACCTATTTTTCCAAATGATTCTGATGTTATGAAATGGGTATCTGCATTTAATTGTTAAATTTATATGTTAATGTGTTTTAATTTTTTCTGAAATTAGTATAAAAGGTCACTAATAAATCAAAATTTCAAAAATGAATGTGAAAATAAAAAATAAAAAGTAGCATACAAATGATTTCAATGTCTGAGTGAAAATTATAGTTTAATGCTTTTTACGTTATGAATACAATAATTAATTATTACCTGATTTTTTCACTATATTAAATTAAATAAAGATTGAACTATAATTTTATTCTATTAAGTAAGATAAATTTATTATTTACGTCAAGTTCATGTAATTTAATATTGGCCATAATTAGTATCACTGAAAATAATTCTTTAATGCTTTTTCTATTATAAACTGATTAAAAAATTATTAGCTGATTCATTTATTTGCTATATTAAATAACATAAAAATTTAATTATTTTTTTAAGGTGATTTTATTGAATATTTGATATAATTTGTATAATAAAAGTTTATTTATTCTTAACCTATCTGTTTTAAAATTATATGATTTTTTGAAATCCTTATTATGTTGTGGAATGAGTATCTGAATTGAATTTTAAAAATTATTTGCGAATATATTTTAGTTATTTAGCGATGTATTGTAGTAAGCTGTTGTTTTTCTGAATTATTCAAGCTTTTCACTAAAAATATATGTTTAATGATTTTTATTACGTTACCTGAGTATCGGATCATAATATTATTTTAAAAATTATTCATATTGTTTTAATTATGTAGCGATGTTTTTCGATACATTAATTTATATAGCTGACCATAAAATGAGTATTTAAATTATAAAAATGATTACAAAAGTAAGTTCGCGCTGGCGCGCGCACATGGGAGTCTAGTGGAAATGATATACAGAGATAATCTCGAGTGTGAAGCACGAGATCCATTATGAATGATTTCGTTAAAGCCGAAGGAGTTTTAACAAAAGAGAATTCACAATCCTCAAATTACTGTTGTTGATCCTTTGACCTTTAGTTTTAAAAAGTCTGTGCGCAAAGAACGAGCGCGAAGCGCGAGAATCAACCATCGCGCGCCCTAGGCGCGCTCAAATTTGCGAGCGAAGCGCGTGATTTTCATTTATTTAAATAAAAAAATATATATAAATTATCTTTGCAGGAAAGTCTGATAGGATTCTCGTAGATGAGGATGCATTCATATCAGAAAGAATCTCTGCCCTCAATATTCCGCTGCTTCCTTTGACTGCTAACGTACAAACAGCTGAAGAAGAGGAAGTCGAAATTGACAACTTCGCAAAGGTGTGTGTACACATGGATTTAGATTTTAGGTAAATTTTTATCCAAAAAGATGAATACTCAACTGAAACATATTAATTACAGTTGAATTTTCCCCTAAAATTTTTATATTTTAAATTGTATAATTACTATTGAAATTTGTAGTGAAAGAGACGAATTTTGTATAAAACTGTTGTATTTTCTACTTGGGAATACGAATTTTTAAACAAAAAAAAAAACATAAATTTTATATTTATTAAAAAATCAGTTCATGAAATTTCAAAGAATTTTGTTTAAAATGATTTTTTTTACGGAAGATTTATATTTTTCCCTAAAAATGTAACTATTCTGTTGAAAATAGTTTTAACTGATAAATCAAGTGTTGAAAATTAAGTTTTTTTCGGTAGAATTGATCTTTTTTTTATTTAAAACTAACAAATATTTTTCGTTTAAAGATGCTCCTCTTTGGTTAGAATTTAAATAATTTTGTTCAAAATTAGTTTTTTTTTTGTTTTTAATAAATCTCCTTTGGTAGAAATTTTATATTTTTTGGTTAAAAATGCAACTCATTGACGAAAAATTATTCTTTGACTTGAGGATTCAACTATTTTGATGAAAATTCGCCGCTTTTGGGTTGAATTTGTCTTTTTTTTTTAATTAAAAATTACAATATTGTTTGGTTAAATTCAACTATTTTCAAAAAAAAAATTTTTTAATTTAGTTGAAATATGAATTAGTACATTTTTCTTATGAATTGATCTTTTTTAGTCGAAAATTCATTTTTTAAACTGATAATTCAACTATATTCTATTTTTGGTTGAAAATATGACTTTTCTACTTAAAAACTAAACTATTGGGTTGAAAATACAATGATTTACACTTAAAATTTAATACTTTTTTAAACATGAAGTATTTAGTTGAAAATTGTATATTTAAAATTTTTTTAAATTTAGTTGGATATTAATTTTTCTCGTTTGACAATGTCTTAAACTGAAAAATCAAAATATTTTTTGGTTCAAGATTCATTGAATCAAATTGTTAATTTTCTGGTTTCCCGGTCAAGTCGCCACCCTGGTTATATATTTTAAAAATTAGTAGTTGAAAATTAAACAATTTATGATTCATTATTTTAGTTGTCAAACCTTTTGGGTTGTTCAAAATTTTAATTAATTTCTTGAAAAATATGTTTTCTAGTTAGAAAAAAATCGAAACATTTGCTTTAAAATCCCTGTATTTGATTGAAAATTCAAATTTTTGGGGAATATTTAAACTTGTTGGTGACTTAAATCCTCTTCCTGGTTGAAAATTCCTTTAAAAATTCAAATATTTGGTTGAAAACTCTATTTCGTTAGAAAATTCATATGATTGGATAAAAATTAGTTTTTTCTTATGTAGAATTCATTTTTTAAAATTAAAATTTAACTTTTCGATTTTTTTTCGACATTCTTTTTCGTTAGAAATTGAATCTTCTTAGAAAATAACAGTATTTCGCATAAAATTTCATTTTTTTGTTGTTAAAAATTAATGTATGTGGTTGAAAATTTAACTATTTTGTGAAAAATTATTTTATTAACTGAAAGTTTGAGTATTTTATTTTTGGTCGAAAATGTATCTTTTGAGTAGAAATTCATCTATTTGGTAAAAAATTAATTTGTTTAGAAAAAAAAATATTTAGGTAAAAATGATTATGTTTTTGGATAGAAAATTCATCTTTAGGGCAGAAAATTTCACTTTTTGGCCCAAAAGTCATATTTTTTTTTGGTTTTAGTTGTAAATAATTAATATTTTTAGTAGTACATTAATTAGTTTTGCTGAAAACTCTTTTTTGCTGTTGTTTAAAAGTACTTCAACTTTCAACCAAATAGTTGATTTTTTAACAGTAAATATCAATTTTCTAACAAACAGATAAATTTTCAATTAAAGAAGATACAATTTACACAAAAAATAAAATAGTAGTTAGATTTTTAGTTGAAAAAAATTAATTTTTGAACAAAAAAATCGAATCAAAGAAACTAACATCCTTAACTAATCCTTAACCAAAGAAATAATTTCTAATCAATCAAATCATTTCTTAAGGAAAAATTTATAGTAAGGGATAAACTTTTAAACAAAAAGACAAATTTTCTATTTAAAAAACAACAACTCAATTTTCAGCTCGAAAATATAGATTTTCAAAAACAATTCTTTTCCAACTAAATAGTTCAATTATCAACTAAGAAATATCTATTATCAAGCAAAAATGGAAAAGAGAAATTTTCTATTAAAAAAAGCGAATCTTCAAAAAAATACTTAAATTTTTAATCAAATAGATGAACACTTAACAACGAAAAATCAATTTTCAACAAGAAATGGACATTTTCAGGTAAAAAAAATTAATTAAAAAAAAACGAATTTTAAATAAAATAGTTGACTTTTCAACCAATAAAATCAATTTTCAACTGAGCATTTAAATTTTTTAACTCAATAAGTTTAGTTTTTAGCAAAATTGTTAAATCTTTAGGATTTAGAAAATATTTTTTAACAAACTAAAAAACTACCAGAAAGAACAAATTTTCAACAAAATACATCTCATCCATTTTCGACCTAATTATTGGATTTTCGATCAAAGAAATATGAACTTTAAAGAAAGAAGTTGAACTTTCAACTAAGAAGTTAAAAATTTGTAAGACTGAAAACATGAATTTTCAAGGAAAAATATAATAGTAGATATTTTAACAAAAAATATTTTTATTTAAACTAAAACACATTTAAATTTAACCAACGAAGACAAATTTTATCAAAAAAATATTTGAATCCTCAACTAAAACTGATTAATTTTCAACCAAACAGTTGCATTTTTAACCAAAAAATGGATTTTCAACAAAGAAGATCATTTACAACCATTCATTTTAATTTGTAAAAAAATAGTTAAACATTCAGAGAAAAAAATGAACTGAAAAATGTATTATTAGATATTTCAGTTAAAAAATTTTAATTTAAAGACAGTTGTTTCTGACCACGAGAGACAAATTTTCCAGGAATTACTTGAATTTTCAACAAAATACATTCATTTTCAACCAAATACTTAATTTTTCTTCCTATTTGTTTAATTTTCGAGCTGAAAATACAAGTTTTCTACAAAATAGTTGAATTTGAACGCTAGAAATGTAAATTTTTAACAAAAAAGTTCATTTTCAACCGAACCAAAATTATCTTTTAACAGACGGAATCGATTGTTTTAGAAAACGTAACTACTTGTTTGAAATTTGAACTACTTTGCTAATAATTAATTTTTTTTTTGGTTTTAAAAATCATCTCTAGATGAAAATCTAACTATTTCTTTAAAAATTTGTTTTTTTTTGTTGTTGTTAAAATTTTATTTTTTGTATTATTGACCAAAGTCCTCTTGTTTTTTGTTGAATTCAACTGTTTTTGATTGAGAATAAAAATATTTGTTGCTTGAAAAAACAAATAATTGGTTGAAAGTTGTACCATTATGTTAGAAATTCATTTTCGTTGTTGAATATTCATAGCTTTGGTTGAAAATTTAATTGTTTTGGTGAAAAACGACTTTTTTAATTTATTACTTTTCCTGGAAAATTCTTCTTTTTTGCAAGAAAATAAATCTGTTTTTGGTTGAAAACTCAACTGTTCGACCTTTAGGTTCAAAATTCGTGCAAGGGTCATATTTTTGGTCAAAAATCTAACCGTTTTGTTGAACATTCATATTTTTGAATAAAAAATTCGTCTTTTTGCATTGAAAATACGTATTTTATGATAGGAAAAGTTATATTTGTTTCGATAAAAATGAAGTCTTTTGTTGAATATTCAACTATCTTAGACTACACTTGTTTTTTTGGCTTGAATAATTTTATTGAAAATCCAATTATTTTGTTTCGTCTTTTTTAGATATAAAATTTATCCTTTCAGATAAAAAGTTCATCTCTTTTGATTAAAAATTCAACTATTTACATGAAAATTTAATTATTTTGTAAAAATTCTTATTTTTTAGGCAGAAAATTCATGCTTTCCGATAAAAAGTTTATCTTTTTTGGTAGAAAAGTTATATTTTTTGGTTTAAAATAAAAATTTTGTTTTAAATTCTCGTTTTTGCCTTCAAAATTTAACTTCTAGTTTAAAATTTCATCTCTATTGGTTAAAACTTCTACTCTTTGGTTGAAATTCTAATTATTTTGTAAAAATTCTTATTTTTTGGGCAGAAAATTCATTCTTTCAGATTAAAAATTTATCTTTTTCGGTTTCAATTTCAAACTGTTTGGTTGAAAATTCATTTTGATTGTTTGAAAGTGAACTTTTTTGTTAAAAATTCAACTGACTTTAAAAATTCATCTTTTTATGTTGAAAAATCAATTTTTTGGTTAAAACTGTAAGTTGAATTCGTATGTTGAATGTTGAACTGCTATGTTAAAAATTTAATTTTTTTGTTTGAAGATTCATCCTTCTGGTTGAAAATTTATTTATTTTGTTGAAAATTCAACTATTTTGTTAAAACACAATTTTTAAAAAAATTTAATTGTTTTGATAAACATTTGTCTATTTTAGACAGAAAATTCGTCCTCTCGGATTAAAAATTCATCTTTTTTGATGCAAAAGTACTCTTTTTTTATTAAAAATTCTTGGTTAAACATTATTTTGTTTTTTAAATTAAACTTTTTTTTTAAATTCTTGTTTTTCTCTTCAAAGTTTAACCATTTGGTTAAAAATTCAAGTATTTTGTTTGAAATTTTAATTATTTGTTTGAAAATTCATCTTGCTTGGTTGAAAATCAACTTGTGTATAAAATTCAACGATTTTATCGATAATTCGTTGTTTTTTTATTGTTTTCTGTTTTTGTTTAGAAATTAAAATGTTGTTTTCGTTCAGAATTCATTTTTTTTTTTTTGTTGAAAATTCCACTACTTTGTTGAAAGTTGAACTGCTTGTTAAAAATGTATTTTTTTAAAGAATCGTCCCTTTAATTCAAAATTTTGTTATTTTGTTGCAATTTTTTTTAATTTCATTTTTCTAATTGAAAATTTAAATATTTGGATTGTTGAAAATCCGTTTTTTGCGGTTGAATTTATTTATTGAATATAAACGGACAAGCCTTTTGTGCTTTGAATTAAACTATTTCTAATTGAAAATTTAAAATTTAACTATCTTGTTGGAAATTAGTTTCTTTTTTTATTTTAATTTTTCTAATTAACAATGTAACTATTTGAATGATTTAAAATCTTATTTTTTGCAGTTGAATTCAATTATTTCGAATTAAAAATTATAGTTTTTTTCGTTGAAATTCAACTACTTTATTTAAAATTGAACCACTTTGATAAAAAAATTAATTTTTTTCGTTGAAGATTCATCGCTTTGGTTAAAAATTTAACTATTTTGCTGGAAATAGGTTTTTTTAATTCAATTTTTTTAGTTGAAAATTTAACTATTTGATTGGTTTAAAATTTCATTTTTGCGGTTAAGTTCAAATATTTTTGATATAAAATAATAATCTTTTTTGGTTGCAAATTCAACTACTTTATTAAAAGTTGAACTACTGGCTAAACATTTTTTTTGTTTTGTTTAAAATTCATCATCTATTTTGGCGGTTGAATTCAACTATTTTCGGTTTAAAATTATATTTTTTAGATGCAAATTTAAGTACTTCTTTGAAAGTTAAAATAATTTGCTACAAATTAATTTTTTTTTTGGTTGGAGTTTCATCCCTTTCGTTGAATTTAACTATTTTATTGGAAATATATATTTTTTTTAATTCAATTTTTTTATATGAAAATTAAACTATTTTATTGGTTTAAAATTTCATTTTTGCGGTTAAATTCAAATATTTTTGATATAAAAATATAATCTTTTTTGTTTGCAAATTCAACCTATTTTGTTGGAAATTATTATTTTTTTTTTTTTATTTTTTTTTTAAATT
>JAAAKG020144405.1:0-11130 GCA_010014905.2 Druon quercuslanigerum
TCCAGGGGTGGTCCCGAAGGAATTAACCCCCAAGCGGAGGTGTGAAAACCGTGCTGAAAGCTGAATGGCACCTGGGTACGAAGCCTTATCCTTGTTTGCGGGGATCTACAAGGATGGACGAAACCCTTTTCCCTAGCTTCTCGTGGGAACAATAATGATAACACCAAACATAGTTGTAGCAAGTGCGGTTCAAAGCAATAGAACGCGCAGGGCTCCCGACAATGGGTCAGTCAACAATGCCGGCCACTCTAGAGCTGGGCGAGCTAATGAAGATGGAGTCAATGCGATGGATCGGCGGAAACTTGGGGCTTTCAGGCAGATGGAGCGACAAAATCACGACTTCCTAGAATGCTACGAAGCGAGTGTAACCCCTGAACGAGAGAATTACATGGCACGGCTGCATGATCTGTGGTGCGAAAAACACTCAGAGCTATCTCACGTTTCGCATTAACGCCTGCGAAACCATATTGAAATACTCTAAAAAAGGGGCTATGTAAGGGGAGAGCCTAATCTACCAGAGCCAGAACAAGACGGCAGCAGAGAAGGAGAGAGAGGTGCTAAGACCAGCCCTAAGCAGGCATCCGATAGAGGAGGAGCGATGCTTTATGACCCGGAGAAACATCAACAACCAGAATTTCCCGAGCCTAAAGATCTGGTAGAAATGGATGAAGAGTTTCGTGGACAATTTTACGAAGAATCCGACCTCTGGACTATCAATTGTTGCGTGTATAATGTAGCGAGAGCTTTGGCCGATGCGAACCGTGAAACAAAACCAACGGTTGATCATAAGACCAAAAGACGAATGCATCAACTTGCCATAAAGATAGGCTGGACAAGACATTACGCGTCCCGCATTCAGTGTGTGATTGACTGCATAACATCTGTCAGGAATATTGTCGCCAATGTTCCAAAATTCGCGCGCGAACTCCGGATCCGTTATCAGACACTTAACAAGTCAAAGCTGCTGACCATCAGGCAGCATATTGTTGAGAGAATACGGATACTATCTGACGTTAAGAGAAGTCTAGAGCGGAGAGAGATGGGTCAGAGAAAACCCACATTTTCTCTCTAACCCATCTCGACTCTTTCAAGACCCTCCAGTTACTGTCGACCAACCCTGCCGGAACTAAAAAGATTTAAAAAGATAGAAACGTATGGATAGAAAAAGATAGAGATATTCAATCTTTCCTAAATGCACACTATGCATCCCACAAGCTCTATCCTTTTCTTTTAACGTCCTATCCGTCGCGCCTACTAAGATCTATCTCTTTGTATTCCTGACTCTATCCCTTACACTCACACTTGTCTATCTTTCTCTATCACTGACTGTGGTTCCATGGGCCTATCTTTTTCTACCTTTTTTGTTCACAAATGCCTATCTTCAACTATCCCAGACTACTCACTATCAACGATATATCGTTTTAGTTTCTATCCATATGAATCCACTCAAAAATATAATATTCTTATCCGTTTCAAAAATAATAATATATTTCGAATTTCAAACTCCCATAAAATAGTATTAAATCAGCTAGGGTTTATAGACCTAACAACAAAACTTCCTTGCTTTACGACTTACTAGTCGATGTACGTCAAGTAGCGCGCTCCTCACTAAGGATAGACGTGGATAAGCGGAGGATTCGGTTGGACAGAACAAATAGGATTCAAGTAGATAGAGCTACCTCATATTTAAAAAGATCGAATGGATTCACTTGGATAGAAAAATAGGGATTAAAAAAGAGATACGAAATGTAAGACTGCTTTTAATGGATAGAAAAGGATAGAGATGGATAAGCTGTCGATTCATTTAGATAGAAAGACTGAGATTCAAGAAGATAGGGCTATCTCATATTTGAAAAAAGATTGAAATAGATTCATATTAATAGAAAGACTGAGATTCAAGAAGATATGGATATCTTATATTTCTGAAAAGATAGAAATGGATTTACTTGGGTAGTTAAGTAGGGATTAAAAAAGATGGAGGAAGTTTAAGATTACCCAACGGATAGAAGAGTATAGAGGTGGATAACATGTTGATTCATATAGATAGAAAGACTGAGATTCACGAAGATAGGGCTATTTTATATTTCTGAAAAGATAGAAATGGATTTACTTAAATAGGAAAATAGGGATTAAAAAGTTAGATGAAATCTTAAATTGCCTAACGTATAGAAAAAGATATTCGCGGATAAGCGAAGGATTCATTTGAAAAGAAACACTAGAATAGGGATTTGGAGGGAAAAGAAAGGATGCATGTGGATAAGTGGCGGATACACATGGATAGGAAGATTTTGATTCGAAAGAATAGAGGGAATTGTAGATTGGAAGAAAGATAGAAAATAATCAAAGAGATAGACCTGGGATCAAGATAAATACATCGGCTCTTTCCATTTCAGTCTTAAAAATATAAAATTATTCAAATGGATAGAGATTCTATGCATTTACTTCCAGAGGAGCTCGAAGTATTTTGAAAAGAAGTCTACAAAGTGCAACATAGACTGGACGAAGACTCAGAGAATATTAATAGCCTCAAGGAGCTGTATGATGCCCTCATAACAACACCTGAGGAAGAATGCCCAGCCATCACTACCGAGGAGGTGAAAAAAGTATAGAGAGGTATGAAGAACTATTCCGCTCCGGGACCAGATGGTATCAAGACATTCTGGCGGACGAAGTTTCCTTCAACCTATCAGCATCTGGCCCGTATTTTCACCTCACATTTGAAGTCGGAAGAAACAATTCTGGACTGGTTGGTGGAAGGGCGCACAGTACTCCTGCCGAAAATGGGCAACTTAGCTGACCCACAGAATTATCCCTTATGAAAATTTATATTAGGAAAAAATGACAAGCGTGTCATCTTTTTTGTTGTAATTCTTTTCTTGTAGTTTTTTCGCGACCACAGGGAAACGATAGGAAAATCGATAGGGTACACGATAGGAAGGAACGACAAGACGACAGCCAAAAATTACCCGCCCTAATTGTTTTGAACCTCATTTTCAATCCGCCTGTGCTATCCATATTCATCCCAATTCAGCAGACCTCGAATTCACACGGACTTAAATGTGGGTACGAATTGAAATTGTTGTTGGTATACGTATCGAAATAGATTTCAAATTGACTTCTAATCGGTTTGATTTATATATTTTTAATACCTTCTTTTTTTAAAGACTTCCTGTCCAAAACCTTTGTCAGGGTGCCGAATCAATGGTGTCAGAACGCGGATATCTCTGGCATAGACAGTGGTCCTACAAATGAGCGGTTGGGTGCAAGAACGGCCGAATGGAAATTCGGCTAATTCGTAGATTCGTAACATTCGTAAACACGAAAGTTGGGTTAGGAAAAGAGTCAAGTGTTGGAATATCGTAAGTTTTTTATGACCGAATTATGAGACTGCTTATTACAGTAAAATTTGGTATTTAAAAAAAAAGTGTTTAAAGGCACACTCGCGTTAGGACTGTCAGCACGATACAGTCCTAAAGTTTTTAATTGAATTCGAGGTAATGTTTACATGCACAATGTTATGTTATTGTATATAAGTATATACAAAATTAGCAATGCGTTTAAATCCAGCACTTGTCTCTGAACTACTTTAAAGCATTATGTTCCCGAATTAATATTAAAAAAAAAATGAATTTGATTTTTTACATCTTCTTCGTATTTGACAACCCCATTTTCAGAACATTTTTCTGTAAATTTACTTTTCGTTAATTAAACTTTGACTAAAGAAAAATTTTGGCTGCAACACAAAATGAAACCAGACGTACCGATTAAAAATCAATTTTACTGAAATCACGAAAACTTACTTTTATTTATCGAATACTTGGAGATCTCTTTTAGTTTAGAAACTTCAGTAGCATCTACCAAATAATAGAATTTTTAACCAAGCAAGATGAATTCGGAAACAAAAATATACTAACTTTTTTTTGAAAATGTAATTGTTTTGTTGAAAATTATACTATTTAGCTAGTAATATTTTCTAGCTAAAGCTAATTATTTTCAATTGAAAAGCTAACACCGAAATATTACACATTATAATTAAACAATTTTATTTTAATTGAAGAATCATAAAATGGAACGATTTTAGGTTAAAATTTCGAAAATAGAACAATGCCAAAAAGTTAAAAATGTAATACTTTAAGATTGGGATTTTGTAAATTGGATAATTTAAATTTCAGATGAATTGAAATTGTCTTATTTATAATTAAAGGCGTTAAAAATTGAAAATTTGTAAATTCGAATCATCTTAAATTCAAAGCGATTGGAATTTGGCAATCTAAAATTAAAAAAATAAATTGAATCTTTCAGCATTTAAGCTTCTGAAATTCTACAATTATAAATTATTATAAAAAAAACTCACGATTTTCAAACCTGTACTTAAAATATATACAATTTGAATAAAGATTAGTCGAGTTTAAATCTTTGACGGTCAACATGTTAGATTTGAAAATCGAAAATCAATAGAACTTTAGAAATTCAAAAGATAGTGAAACAATTAGGTTACAGAGGGGACATAGAAACACATAAAGGGGAAGCCGAATTAACTGAAGACCTCGATGAAGATAAAGAAGGCAAGCCAACAGGAAATAGCCAATTAACATGCGAAGGGAATGAAGCAACACCATCTCAGCCATCTACGTCAAAATTGAAAGTAGAAGTAACTGCACCTCAGCCTCCAAACAAAGGTAACCTAGAGAGACTAGAAATAGGTCAGCGACTTTCTAGAAACACACATCTACTTAGAGAAAGGGAAGGAATTAGGACAATCCAACTCCCAACCGATGAAGAAGAAGATAGAGAAGCAATAGAACACCGTCGATTGAGAAATGATCAATTACTTAAAGAAAGAGAAGGAATAAAATCCCAACCAATAACCGAGGAAGATGAAAAAATCAATGCTAAATTAGCTTTAGAAACTATAAGGACTATAAATGACCAATATGACATCGAAGTAGAAGATTTTATTAAAAGCGTCAAAAGAGCAAAAAATAGGTCACACAGCCTAACTTACTTCTAGAATTAATTTTGGCAAAGAAAATACAAGGTGCAGCGGAAAAAACAACCCGTTACACATCCGCGAGTTCTTATAAAGATTTATATACCTCTTTAAGACAAAACCTAAAACAATCTTGCTCAATATTAGCATTAAAAACTAAATTAAAATCTTGCAAACAAGGAATCACAGAAACAGTCCAGAATTTCATCCTACGTTTTAGGCAATAAACTAACGAACTAAATTATGCCGTTGAAGCTAAACATATTAATTAAACTGAAAGAAGAGTGAGAATAAACATAGAAGATGAAGAAAACATAAATAGATACCCCTTTAATCTAAAAAGGGAAATCGGACTCCAAGTAAGACTCTTAAAACCAACTAGCTTAAGCGCAAAGCCACGCGACCGAAACAGAAATGTGGTTGAAAGAAGCACAACCTGTCCGACAGATACCGTTAAAACCAATGACGAAATTTCAAGCTAGGTCAACGCAGCCACCTCGACCCCAGACTAATGCTACACTCACTCAACGTATACCCAATTATAACATAGCACTAAAGGACCGAATGAAAATAAAGTGTCATAAATGTGGCAATTTAGGACATTTCGCTAATCAATGTATAGCAAAAGGCACAAATTCTCCAATAGGCCAATCTTCAAATCGACCACCACAAGTCAGGAACATCCAAGTAACGGAAAAAAATTGGAAAACGAAACAATGACAATCGAAGAAGTACAGGAACAGGTAGACTACGAAGATCAAGCCGAATCGCTGCAGTCAGCGGAAGACTACAATCGAAGAAACCGCCGAGGAGACGAATATTACTTATTAGTAGACTCGGAAGCTTCAGTAAACCCTGATAAAAAAACAACAAATAACCTAAGATATAAAGTCTTTCACATTTACAAAAACATTCTCCATGGGAAAAGACCAAAAAACATCCAAAAAACATCTCTTCCATATAATAAATAATGATTTCCCATTAACAGAATCCGGTATAATTGGTTTGCCTTTTTTCAAAAAATTTGCAAGATATGCGATAAGATCGAAATTTTGATTTTAGACAATACAAAATTACCTTTACATGATCGTGGAAATTATATAGCCCCTCACACACAACAAGTGTTCGGAATCCAAGTAAAAGATAAAAACAATGAAATCTGGATAGAAAAAAATAACCTAATCCCTGACGGTATATATAAAATCAAAAATAGTGAAATTATAACACCTACAATAAATAATTCAAACATTCTACAAAGATTATCAGATGAATTGCAATACGAAATAATTAAAAAAACAAGAGTCTCGAGGCGATACTGACTCTAAAGCGAGAGAGAGTGATAGCAGCCTAGATTACAGTGAAAGAATCCAAGAATTACAAAAATTACTAAAATTAGACCACATCGAGAATAAAGTTTATAAAGTTAGAGAAAATTTACATAAAATACTCCTGCAGTACCAAGAAGTGTTCACAATACCTGATGACCCACTCGCTTTCCATTTCATTTACCACTATGGGTAGTTCACAAAAAAGGAAACAAACTCAGAATGGTAATAGACTATCGACAAGGGAATTAAGACACCGACCAAGACGCTTATCCGTTACCTATAATAGACGATATTTTAGATCAATTAGGACAAGCTAAATTCTTTTCCGCTCTCGATATGAGCGCTGGCTTTCATCAGATCCCTATGAAAGAAGTGTGTAAAAAGTACACAGCATTTTCTACATCTCAAGGACACTTCGAATATAACCGACTCCTCTTTGGGTTAAAAAACGCACCAGCAACATTCCAGAGAATGATGGACAACGCATTCAGAGGATTAATAGGAAAAGAATGTTTCGCATATATCGACGACATCGTGGTATTCGGATCTACTCTAGAAAAACATAACAAAAATTTATTGAAAGTTCTCCAACGCATCAAAGAACTTGGATTAAGATTAGAACCCACTAAATGCGAATACCTTAAACACGAATTAGAATATCTGGGTCATTTTATAACTAAAAAAGGAGTTAAACTCAACCCTGCAAAAATTAAAGCAGTACAAAATTTTTAAAATTCAACTACAGTAAAACAAGTCCAATCTTTCTTAGGACTTGCAGGATATTACAGAAAGTTGATAAAAAGTTTCTCATTATTAGCTAAGCCCCTTACACTCCTAATTAGAAAAGATATTTCTTTTAAATGGACAACAAAGTGCGAAGAAGCATTTAATAAACTTAAAAATGCTCTTTGCACAGGACCTGTCTTAAAGTTCCCGAAATTTAAAGAACAATGCACACTCACAAGGGATACCTCGAACCTAGAGTTAGGAGCAGTTTTATTCCAAAATGAACACCCGTGCTTATTTATATCTCGAACAATAAACCCCGCAGAACAAAAATATAGCACGTCCGAAAAAGAACTTCTAGCAATAATATGGGCAGCTAAACGCCTAAGGCAATACCTTCTCAGAAACTAGTTCAAAATTCAAACTGACCATAAAGCGCTAATATGGCAACATAATTGTAAAGACAATAGTTCAAATCTCTTAAGATGGAGAATTAAATTGGAACAATACAAGTATGAGATCCAATATGTAAAAGGAAAAGAAAACAAAGCAGCCGACTGCTTATCTAGATTATTTCCAATCAAGCAAAAAAAAAAATTTTAGAACAAGCATTAGAGGATATTAATCTTCAAGAAGCTATAGAAAACGAACTCCCTGATATAGAGTTATTTAATACATCTATTAACCAGGTTTCAAGCACACCAAAACCATTAGCAATCAACAAACCAATCAAGACTAAGGAAGTCACACTGAAAGAAGAACATAAAATCAAAATCCTCCCAAGACGAATAAGAGAATCCTCGGTACAAGCCCTAGAACCAATGCTGGGAACCTCTGAGTCAAAACCGGAGGAACAAAGAAAAGAACTCGCGGAAGATAAACTGTATCAAGACTTTATAGAATAAAGACTAAATCTAACTTCAAAAACAATTAAAATTAAACCGAAGGCTGTGGGTAAATTCTGGACCTACACAAAGAAAAAAGAAATGCCACCTTTTAATGAGGAAGAATGGTTAAGAAAATTACGTTGGATAATCGACGAAATTAAATCTAGAAAACTAAATTTACTGAGATTAGCCTTTGGAGACCCTTTACTCACACCAATGGAAAAGGAAGCAATTCAGGAAATGCAAGAATACCTTTCTAACATCTACCGCGAATCCAACTTCCACTTGTGTTTCTCTAACACCAGAGAACTCACTGAGGAATAAAAAACTCAATGGACCGAACCAAAGAGCTAGGATATTGGATAGGAATGGACAAGGACGTGTTAAAATACGTGAAATCATGTCCCATCTGCCAATTGCAAAAAACAACAAGAATCACTAACCAAGCTAGCAGTATAATCCCTGACATTCCCATCAAACCTAACGGAAAAATTGCACTCGATATCTTCGGACCCTTTCCAGAAACTATCCAAGGGAACAAATATATATTAAGCCTTCAATATCGGCTAACACGATACACGGTATTAATACATCTGAAAAACGAAACGACCGAATCGATTGTCAATAACCTAATTGATCATTATATATATTTGGAGCCCCTAAGACTATTTTGGCAGATCAAGGTCAAAACTCTCTCTCGGGACTCATGCAAAAATTTGAAGAAGCATTGAGAATTTCAGCATATAAAAACAACTGCATTTCACCCCCAATCTAATGGGAATATTAAACGTATGCACTCCGCACTAAAAAAATAGATTAAAACTTCTATTGCCGAAAACAATAAAGAATGTGACGACAACCTGAAATATATTAACTTCGAAATTAACAACGTGAAAAAAAGTACTCTCGGAATATCACCGTTTGAAGCTACTTTTGGAAGAAAGCCCAATATCTCTTCCACAATTAATCCTTCCCCAAATCTGACTTACTATGACTTAGTTAAAAAATGGAAGTCTAATCATAAACAGAGTTTAAATAGGATTAAGGAAAGAATTGAAGTTGAACGAGAAGAAACTAAGAAACTTTTAGAAGACAGAATAGTTAGGAGACATCCAATCTATAAAGAAAAAGACTGGGTTAAATGGAAGAACAACACCAAGATAAATAAGCTAGACCCGAGCTGAAAAGGTCCCGGGGAAATGCTAGAAATTTCGAAAAATAATAACCTTAAAGTCCTGAACAATAACAAGATTATCAGGATACACATAGATTAATGTATGGCCTATTTTATAGATGGTGCTCGGCCTGGTAACCCTACTAACTATCCTGTCGATAGCAACAACGAGAGCTAACCTCTCATTAGAAGAATTAAAGGGAAACATTTACTTAGAAGAAGTAAATAAAGTACATCTGTTCCATGACGAATAGAGATTAGTGATAGGAATAAATTTAACAACGACTAAACAAAAGTTAGAAGCGATAGATCACACGTTAATGACACCCGAACGAGCATGTGGAACAATTTGCGCACCTAAAGAAGAATTAAAATTAATCAAAGGAAGATACAATAGATAAACTTGAAAATCGCGATTCTACATAAGCTTGGAAAACAAAGTCACAAAAGAGGGCTACCTAATATTATCGGAGACATATCCAAAACTTTATTTGGAACTATCTCCGAATCCGATCTGCATCAAATTAACACTGAGTTTGATAAATTGTACACCGATAATAAAAAAAAGCTTCAGTTTGAACTAACCATACCAAATCCTCAAACTTATACTAGATTCTTCATCAACGCAATATTCAGAAATAAAGAAAGAAATCGGAAAAGAACTAGGAATAGCTCGTCAATTCAGCCAAACTGTGAATAATAACACAAAAGATAATTTTGTTAATACTAAACTTATACTAGCCACTCTCTTGATCGATGAAATGAATGAAGACATTAATACAGCCATAGATGCCATAAATGATGGAAAACATGGGATAGCACATCCTCAAATATTGACACCCGCAATTCTAAGGAACACTCTAGAAGAATTTGAACAACACCACAGAACCAGATATCACTTTGATAATGAAGAAGAAAATGACCAACATATCCTCGACATTAGCTCACTTTCGGTAGCCTTAATCCAGGGACTCTTTACTTACATCCTAGATATACCAGTCCTAGAGAAAGAAGAAGGATCCTTACAAAGAATCATCCCTATCCCAGAGAAGAAAAGAAATATCTACCTATCCATAATTCCTGAACATGAACTAGTCATCAATTATAGAGATTCCTACGTCTCAACAGATAAACAGACTATTGATCACTATAAGACTATAGTAAGCTATTTAATTTGTAAAAGAAATCAGCCTAATCTCAAACTGCCTAGATATAAGTTGCGAACAAAACATAGCATCTATAGAAATAGTAAAACCCTTAAAAATAAAAGGAAATAGTTGCAAATTATATCATAATTATGACCAAATAGATCTGCCTAAACTTCTAGAAGAAAAACAGAAATACTGGATTAATGTAACGTACAATGTCGAATACAACAAACAAGACCTTAATAAATTAGAAAAGAAATTAATTCAGCTACCCAAATAAATAGATAATAACGAATTAAAACAAGCTCGCTTAAGTGTAGACGACACAGAAAACACTTTCAAAACCATAGCTACTCACAGACGTTTAAGAACTTGGACAGAAAATGGACTAGAATGGTTATAATACTTATGATATGCAACTATAGCTTCAGGTATACTATTTATATTGTATAAGAGAGGAGTTTTTAACGCAATATCGAACTTTATCCCGAAAAAACTATATATATTCTGTGTTAAAACAAAAATAGAAACTCCGTCTCATATTGTACCCTACAGTACAATTGCACAACCTTTATTAGACAATGAGGAAACTACTAATGTTATGAAAACTCGAAAAATAAAATGTTGAAAGTTTAGAGACTGAACTTAGTCTAAAAAGGCGGTTGTAACAGTTGATCTCTTTGGACCTCTCCCACTCACTAAATTGGGCTATATATGCAGCGCCTTGGCCCAGCGCGAGTCAGTTCTAATCCTAAACCTGTACTCAAAAAATATATATAATTTGAATAAAGATTAGGCAAATGGGACGATGGTCGTGGGGGCTAAAGCGCAGGCTTTGGACCCACTCTGTCGGCTTGCGGGTTCGATTCCCGCCTCG
>JAAAKG020144406.1:0-11130 GCA_010014905.2 Druon quercuslanigerum
CTCTGGGGTTTTCAGGGTCGCTGAACACGAATCCAACGTCATAATCGCAAAATTCAAAATGTCGGATCCAATATAGCGGGCGAAATATATAAAAATTGATTCTTTTTGCTTGATGTTTGTTACTCAGGGTTTTTCGGGGTTGCTGAAAACGAATCCGACGTCAGAATTGCAAAATTCAAAATGTCGGATCCAATACAGCTGGCGAAATATATATAAATTGGTCCTATTTGCTTGATGTTTGTTACTCGGGGGTTTTCGGGGTTGCTGAAAACGAATCCGACGTCTGAATTGCAAAATTCAAAATGTCGGATCCAATATGGCAAGCGAAATATATAAAAATTGATTCTATTTGCTTGATGTTTGTTACTCCGGGGTTTTTGGGGCCGCTGAAAACGAATCCGACGTCAGAATTGCAAAATTCAAAATGTCGGATTCAATATGGCGGACGAAAAATATGAAAATTGATCAGATTTGCTTCATATGTGTTACTCGGGGGTTTTCAGGGTCGCTGAACACGAATCCAAAGTCATAATTGCAAAATACAAAATAGCGGATCCAATCTGGCGGACGAAAAATATGAAAATTGATCAGATTTGCTTTATATGTGTAACTCGGGGTTTTCAGGGTCGCTTAACACGAATCCAAAGTCATAATTGCTAAATACAAAATGGCGGATCCAATCTGGCAAACTGAAAAAATAATGACTGATCTGATTGGCTCGAAATTTGGCACTCTGGGGCTTTCGGAGTCGTGGAAAAAAATTAAATGTCAAAATAACAAAATTCAATATGCAGAATGTATTTTATGCATTCTGCAGAAAATGCGTAGGTGCGTCTCGCTCTTTGCGTTACCCGGAACTAACGACGAGGACGTAGCGAGATTCTAGTTCGATCTTTATTTTTTTGTCTTTTTATGTTTTTTGTTTAAATTTTTTGTTTTGTTTTTTTTTATTTTATTTTTTTTATTTTTAGTTTTTATTTCCAATTATCGTTTGGTATTATGCATTTCTAAATTACAAAAACATTCACAACTAAAAGTTATATTCAAAAGTTTGTTAATGAGTGGAATTCTCCGAAGCAATTGTGTTTCGCTGCAATACACAGTGGAATATCACATGTTCCCCAAAGCCATGATGTCAACTGCTTTGTATTTTTGGTTAAGCCAACAGTACAACGTCTTCGTTTACCATCGGGAAGAATCTCCGGCATGTGCGCTGATTCTGATCGTCGTCTTTTGTCTGAAACTTGTGGCTTCTGGTAACAAGTCGATTTAAAACTCATTTTTCTGCCTTTCTATGTAGGCAAAATTCCGCCAACTAAGGCATCAACAATAGCTAGTCTAAACTTTTTCAAAGACAGATTTCCTCTTGAATCAAGCTCAACGTAGATTTGGAATGCGTTTGTCAAAGTGACGTCGAGGAAATGCCAGAATATTCGATGCCACCATTTTTTTGACTTACGATTTATCTCATACAGGCTTTTCAGCATATCTGCTTTGTCAACATAGCCCATATGCTTCTTGTAGTCAACAACGATTTCTGGACAGGTAATAGTTTCAACTGTGCCATCTTTGTTTTTTCGATTTACAGACGATATTACCACAGGATCATGGTAGTTCGACAAGAAAGACACTGCCTTTTTGTCTTTCCATTTCAACCACCTGAGTCCCGTATACGATGTTCGATACTCGCTATCTCCTCTTTTCATTGTCTCTTCCGGAATTTGAAGTTTTGGAAGCCGAACTCGATTGTTTCGGACGGTACCACAGGCTAAAATCTTATTATTTTTTAACCAAATTAGGAGATTCGTACTGGTGAAAGAGTTATCAATGAAGACTTGATGGTAATTTCCGGTAAGGACTTGGGTTAAATCTTTTACAACACGCGCTCCCAACAATTTCTCACTCTTTTTTTCTGATTTTCCTAGATATATTTGGAACTCGCATAAGTATCTATTTTCTTCTGCACGTACCCAAACTTTGTAACCTCTTTTGATGGGCTTATTCGGCATATACTGTTTCAACGCACTTCTGCCTTTGGATCGAATCATACTTTCATCTATAGATTGATATTATTTTGACTTGTAGCATTCTTTGAAAGTTTTAGAACGGCGTTTAGAAAAGGACGTATTTTGTAAAGCTTGTCATATTCCTGCTTCTCCTTTTTTCGGCTATTTCGAATTATCATTCACGTGTATATGAGATAATAGGAAGCCAAAACGATTTACTGTTATTAGGCTACTTATATATTCATCATGTAATTAAGGATTCCTCGACCAGTAATTGTGATAAGAAGGAAGCTTCTTTATACCCATAAGAATGTTGATACCAAGAAAACCAACTTTTCTTTTTTTGTCACAGGCTCAAATTTCTTTTCCACCTGTGTACAATGGAGGTTTGTGTTCTGCAGAAGAGATTCTACAAGATCATCTGGAAACAAACTAAAAAATATGTCCACTGGCAAAGTAACGTTATCTGGGAGATTAGGAGCAGAATTTTTAGTAAATTTCTTGTCATCTTTTTCTCTACTCTTCGATTCCCATATTCCGTCAGTATTATTCATCCTTTCAGCCAGTGGTTGATCATCTTCTATATGATCTGAACTATCTTCACTTTCTACGATATCGTTCATTCGTGATATTACAGGATAACTATCATTACCCTCATCGACATCCTCACTATCAGTCACAATTGTGACTGTCAGAGCCGCAAAAATTTAACGTGTGCTAAGCGCAGTGGGTAAAATGTGTCGTGTGGTGTCGTGTCCGTGCACAATTAGAAATATCGCAGATACCTACAGTAGAGATGTAGAATAAATTTCAAAATAAATAATAAACGGAAATATACCTTCTAAAAGGACGTCAACTTATAAATCGTACGAACAGTAACAATTTATCAAAGATAAAGAATGATGAAGAATGAAATTTATATTAGCCATTTCTAATTTTACCATTCTGGTAACGTAATCGTATTTGATGACCCAAAAAACCACTGATAATGCATTTTCAGGCGATACCGATCACTTTCGCATTTTCGGCTCGACATATTGGATCCGCTATTTTAAATTTTTCAATTCTCAGCTTGGATTCGTTTTCAGCGACCCAGAAAACCTCCGAGTAACAAACATTAAGCAAATCGGATCAATTTTCATGTTATTCGTCCGCCATATTGTGTCCGCCATTTTGAATTTGGAAAATTCCTTAAATCTAACGCCATTTTGCAAATCAGCGACCTCTAAAACCTTTATATACTCAGTTTCAAGGAATTTGACAGTAAGGAAAAATGTATGCTTTAAAGGGTTATATGACATGAAAGTTCTCTATCGGTTAAATGTCACTTGCTTGTGGTTTGCTGAAAGGGTTGTGTTATATCCCACCAATAACTATTATTATGCGTGAATAATTTTGTAGGTATTACGGTCTTCATCAGATTAAAAAAAAATATATAGCAAACGAAAATTAAAAAAGGTTTGTTTATTAATAATACTCTAACGTTTCGGCGTCACTGCCTGATGTATCAATAAGTTTAATTTACTGAAAAACAGGCTTTTATTTTTCAAAAATCAAGACAGAGAATTCAAGTTAAAAAAATGTTCCAAAAATATTTCAAATTTCGAAATCGCTGATAAGGTAGCTAAAAACTTAGCACTCGAATTAATAATTTTAAGAATTTTTAAAAATCTATTAAATTTCTTGAAAATTTTCCAAAAGAAAACAAAAATGTATTTTCTGTAAATTCCGATAAGGGTAACATAACGGTAGCAACTATAAAAGGTAAATGTAACGACTTAGTTCCTAGATAGGAAAAAGAAAATTAGGTAATGCACAAACTTTATATAAATTAAAAGCGCACAATACTACTGTAGGAAACACAGTATTTTTTATAAAAAATAGTTGCAATTTAAAAGATACTTTAAAAAATATTACAATTCCTCCAACTCATTCATTGGATTCGCTATATGTTGTGTCAATGTTTGACAACATGCCATTAGATCTTGCACTGGATTGCGTTGAAAATAAATTAATAAAAAATCAAAACTTAACTAGAATAATAAGAAATTAATAAAATTCTCTTTAAAATATGCTACTAAAATGCAGCTTAAAAAAATTATTATTATTATTATTATTATTATTATTATTATTATTATTATTATTGGATTTGCATAATGCTAGAAAGATGCGGTTCTTTTGAAATTTCTGGATTTTAGTCCATTTTTCAATTAAAGTAAGGAAATGATTAATTCAAGTTAACAAAAAAATAATTGTCTTAACAAATTATTATTAATTATGGCTATATTGATCTACAGTAATGTCTGATAGTTGCATGATTTCCAGAAATTTTAACCTTTTTGTCATTCTTTATTTAGTGATAAAATAATTTATAAAAGTTAAAAAAAAGTTGCCACAACAATTTAAAATTGTTTTTAACTATCTTTTCTTAGATTAGTACTAGAAAGCGGCAATTTTTTTTTAAATATTGAACTTGGCATCGCCTTTATAGTTATTAAGAAATAATAAGTCAAATACAACAAAAATGATTTTTGTTTTTATACGCAGGTATAGCATGCAACGGTTGCAGAAACAGGTTTTCAAACAATTTCTGCAAGCACAGTTAAAGATTTTATGAAAAACGACAACTTTCTAGCACATATTTTACAAACAATAGTTATAAACAATATAAAATTAATTAGTCAACTTTTTTGTTGACTCTCATTAATTATTATCTCACGAAGTAAAAAAAAAACAGAAAGGTAAACATTGCCGAAAAAAACTGTAACTGTCAGACATTGCTATACAAATTTTTTTTAACAATTATTTTTCCTAAATATAATTAATTATTTAGTGGTGCCTGGTATAAAAGTATAATATTTCTAATGATTATTATAAATTGTTTAAACATTAAATTTTCTTGACTCCAATTAAATACATAACTTATCTTAAGGGTACCCCTCCCATTCTCGGGATCAAAAAATCGATTTTTTTTTATTGTCTCATTCAAACCTATAAGTCTTTATGTATATTCCCTGAAAAATTTAAATCAAAATTCGAAATACTTTTGGAGTTATAACCGATAAACGGTAAACGCGTCAGACAGTTCCGCGGCGAGCAACGCATCGTGGAAGCTGAGCAGAACCTCACTGATGCTGCCTGAGAAACCAGAATCGCACGCAGGGACCAAAAGGCTCAAGAAAACCAGGCTTATAAAGAGTCAGAAGGGATTTCATATGGACCTGACATAGCTGATTAACGGTGAGTAGGTTTCATATACGAAAAATTGCGTCACAAAACTTAAACGCATTTTTCTCAAAACAGTGTTTTTACGATTGGCGGGCATTGAAATTCAAAAACTATTCAACCGATCGGTCTGAAATTTAAATATGATCTTTTGTACATCAATAGCTATAACTGGAACTAGAATGAAGAATATTGATTAAGATCTTCTTTAATTTTCAGCTTCATTTTTAGCTGAAAAAATTGATTTTTAAAAAGAATAGATTCAAAGGTTCGATTAATCCCGTTCGATTTTTTAGTTTCAGACGTTCCAGTGAATTGCCATCATGCCCGCCGTCAAAAAAGAGGACTTTTCATTGACCGCAAGAAAGTCCTATGAAATGTTATTAGAAAAATAATTTAAAAATTTGTTCTTGTTTTTTAAGTTTTAAATTATATATATGAAAATGTCCAAATCTCAGAAGTCGATTTTTGCTCATTTACCAGCCCATTGAAAATCGCAAAAATTAGATATCGAGAATGGGGGTGGTACCCTTAATTTAAAATTTGACTGAAAGGAATTTTTTAAGCTGCAATTTTGTAGCATTCTTTAATGAGAATATTATTCAAAATAATTATAAATGGTTAACACAACCACTCTTGTTAACATTCATAAAAAATATTTGTTTCCTTTTATTAAAAATTGAATTTTCAGAAACAATTTGCATTAAACAACCGCGAAGGAAGTTTGGGTGTTTCTTGTGACCCTATAAAACAGACTTTAAACTCCATGGTGCTTGCGGCACCTCTAAATATAATTTTTGTTAACAAAAAAATGCATTTATTTTTGTGTGGATTTGATTTAATTTCTAGGCCGTCTTCATAAAAACTCGAAACAGCAATTTGTGGATCACCCTAATCTGCAGCCTCTTTGCGAAATATTGGAATTTTTGATTTTCTGCATACTACTTTCGATAAATAAAAACAAGGTGATGAGTCTTATTGAAAAATCGTTTAAAGACATTTGGTAAGATGTTTCAAAAGCTGTAATTTCTCTTAAACACTTTTTTTCGCATTTTGCATTTTTGGACCACCCTGCTGCAGATTCGTAAAAAATCTAAAAGAAGACAAAAAGGATATTTTGCTTAATCTATACAGAATAAAATGGAAAAAAATCCTATTTTTAAAATTAAAACCCGTTATAAAGAAAAATGTGCGAAAAAAATTTTGAAGTTTTTGATTTATTTTAAAATATTTCAGAAATTATACAATTTGATATTTAAATATACTTAATTAAGTAGAAAATTCAGAACATGAAGACGCATATAAATATTGTGAACAAAAAGAGATTTTTCTTTCGTTTCCGCTTGAAAAATAATTTTGGTCACTGAAAATCTACTAATACCATTTTTATCCTAAAAATGGATTTGTTTTAAAGTTAATCTAGCAGATGTAATTTCTGCTGAACTTCCCTCTAAGTGTTATTATTTTGTGACCTTATTATTTTTTATTACACAAATTTTTTCTCCACTAAGGTTTTTCCGTTGCCTCTTGATGAAAACAGTAGGATTTTATTCAACCCCTAAATCACTAAATCGGGTAACGTAATTTGTGGATGACGTCGCAGGCGTGTAACATATGTGCACGGGCACATATGGTACGGATTTCTCATCAATTGGGACAGTTTTCGCATTTCGCTAATTTCTAATAGGCATTTTTGCGATGCCCTCGAATTAAATTTAGATTAAATTCGTACTTCTTTTAGAAAAATTCAGATAAAGTTCGAGAGAAAATCCTTATAGAGTATAGATCAAATCTCAACAAAAAATGCAATTTCGTATGGTTTAAAAAGTTTATAGTAAATTAAAGATATATCATATTATATTTACCAATAGAATTTAGGATAACCGCCAAAGACAAGGCAAGAGTAGAAACAATCCTCATCTTCTCTAATTAAATGGACCGCTAATAATGTATAAATAAAGACTGAAATAATAATTTAACAAATGAATATTCTAGTTCTTTGTCGTATTGTAGAGTATATCGTATACTCGTTATTTCAGAGATTATAGGCGTCAAGCTTATTCTTATCAGATATTTACACTTCAACAGAATGAGTTCGAAAAAACAAAATAGAATTAATTTTTCTTTAAATAACAAATATTAAAATCAAAATTTATTTAATCTACACAGTAATAATTCTTAATTAATTAATTCTTATCGAAAAATATTCTTATAAAAATTTAAATTTTTCAGGGAAAATATGAATTCCAACTTAGAATTACAATGAGAAAATATAGTTAACCATTTTATATTTTTATATTAGTGGACTGCAGAGAGAAATTCGTATCACTGAATAAAATTTTCCGTAATTTTTTGTTTGTTTCCTAATGAAACAATTCCTTGTTATTTCCCAATTTTTCGAACAGGTAGACAAACTAAAACTATGGCAAAAGAATTGGCCTTCTAAAAATTATATCGAATTCAATCAAAAATTGGTGTTCCTTATACGACAATTAGTCTTTTTTAATGCAAATTGTTATCAACAATATTATATAATCCATTCTTGAAAGATATTAATTTTTTGTTAGGAAATCTCATCATTAGCTTCTTCAAAAGATGGCTAGCCCAAAGTTGTTAATTTTTTATTGTGTACAATAACATTTAAGCAATGAAAAGTTTAGAAGTGTAAATAATTTGAGTTTTTATCTTTTAGAAAAATGTTAAATTATAAAAAAAAATTATTTTTGCCTTCTAGTTTCAATAATAAGGCATTGGTTTCATCTGGATTTCATAAAATTTCAACGTTTCAAAGTCTCATGGGTGAGAAGTATTTAAAAAAGTTAGTGCATTTTTAATCTCTTCCAGACCATTTTTGTAAGATTTATGAACTACATGCACGGCTACTCGTAGTACTTGAAAGGTCAAATAATTCAACCTTACTACTATTTATTTTAATTCAAAAATTATCAGAGTTATAGAATGTGCAAAAAAAAGAGAATTAAAGCTTTAAATCAACAAACGAACGCTATAAAGACGTACAAGATTATCATAACAACTTTTTGAGTTTTCTTGAAAAATTGAAAGGTCAAATCAAAAATAATCCAGAATCATAAAATCGATATTGCGGTTAAACTATGCAGGATACGAAAAAGAATGTAGTCAACAAAAACAGTGCATTTAAAAAAGATCTACACAGGTTTGTTCTCATAGTTCACTTTTTGATAGGACGTCTAGTTTTTGTTTTGATCCTGAAAAATAGCATCAACAATTAAAGAATTTAATTTTTAGAACAATGTGGTAACGTTACCAGGTCCTGTTGGTTGTCAGATAACGCGCTTTTGTCGCTTTCTAAGTTGGTAGTCTGTTTTGTGTGCAACGAGATGAAGTTCTTTAGTGACCACCGTAGCGAGAAATTCCTTAACTAATCGGCAACTTCGAAAGCCGCCTGACAATGCCTCAATGCGGTCACAAAATATCACGAGGTGGGTCTAACGCAGATTAAAACTTTGTTTGAACTTTAAGAGTCAAACCTTTGATCAGAACTAGCCGGTAAATGATTTTATGAAACTTTTCTTAACTAAACATCTATCAATTAATACTACTCTCTTATCCAGTGACTTGCCTCTCTTCAATGAGGCTAACTTTTACTTTTCTTATTTTAGGGCAGCCTCTCTGCTTACAGCAACTGCTAAGATAACCTCAGGGACTATCGGCATTGATGATGTCTCATTTGAAATGGTCAAACTTTTTCCTTGTATGATATTTCCTGTTCTACTTCATATTTACAATTATTCTTTACTGCTTGAGATTTTCCCCAATAGTTGAAAACAAGCACTGAGTTGCCCTACACCTAAGATCACTCATCCTCAGCTCTAACAGATTTTCTTCCTATCTCTATCCTCAGTGCATTAGCCAAGCCTGTTAAAAAATTGGTGGATAACCAGCTCACTGAATATTTGAAAAAGCATCACCTGCTTGATCCTTCCTAGTCTGGGTTCGGCGGCAGCCCAAAAGGATCACTTCCGCCCTTAAATTTAGTGTTGATTTAAAAGCCAGAATAGATAAAAACAAAGTACCGATCGTTATCTTTGTGTATCTTTCAATCAATTTTTTTAAATCAGCGAAAGCGTCTTCTAGAAAATTTGTATCTTCTAAATTTGGTGGGGCACGTACCGAGAGAGTTAAACAATATACTTATTCAGGTCCTTCTGTTTCCAATAGATGCTCCTATTTATCGGAGGATCCAGTCGGTCACAGCCGATTCGTGGAACACCTACATTAGATTATTCCAGAACCTCTCTTAAGTACGTTACTCTGTGGTTCGCAGGTTTGGAGTCTGAATCTTTCAAAAATTATTTTAAAAATTCTACTCGCTTATTTTAAGAAATTATTTTTGAAGAAACCCATCAATACAACAACCGACGCCGTGAGATAAGAAACTAGATCTTTTAATGGCCTTGAAAAATATTTAATCTTGTTTAAATAAAATTGCAATGGATGATTCGCGGTGCCCAGTATTGAGTTTCGATAGTATGATGTCCCTGGCTGTAAAAGATCCCTACAAAAACTTTACCCTGTTTTTCCAAAGCCGGATTTTTTCTATGCTGATGGTTAAGTGGATAGATTAAATAACATAACATTAAACCTAAAAGGTTCTGGGTGTAAGATAGTTCTCGGCAGCTATGAGGCCTATCTTGACAACCCTGATGGCGAGAGTCTCACCCTATGTAAGAGCCTAATTATTTTTCCGCATTTGGCGATCCAATCTAAATATCATGAGACTACCAGATCAGACTACCAAATATACATGTACGCCGAGTACTGATTGACCGTGCAAACTATTTTTTTAATATGGAAGAGGGATGTAGGCTTTGCAACTTTGATGGTGAGAGTTTTCACCATATTGTGTCTGATTAGCCATATATATATTCGGTAATCCTTCTACTGATAGTAAATTTGTTAACCTAATTATGACGATTATCAGACGAGCTTCGGAGATCATTAGAGTAAAATAGAGCTTACTCCACGTTCAATAATTAAGTTAATTTATAGAATTCCTGATAAGGAAACCTTGAATTTAAAGAAAAAGTTCGAAAAAATTTTCAAGAAGATCCTCTTAAAAAAATAATCATTTTCCTAGAAAAGAAAAAAATTGTTGGACTGTAAGCAAAAAGATGAAAGAAACTTAAGAAGACAACCAAATAAATCCATTGCTCTTTATATTGGTTTTATAAATCTGGACAGGGATTCTTTACAATAAATGTATTATCATAGCGTTACTTCTGTAAAAATCTACGTTTTTCTTTTTGAGATTTGTTTTCATTATAATCCAATGATGTGTAAATAAAATGTTAGAAAAAAACAAAAAATTATCAACAAAAATTTGAATTCTCAATCGAAAAACATTTCAGATGAAGTTTGTACGAATTTTTAACTGAACAGGGGTTAAAGAATTTTTAAATTGATCTAGAACTCTTGTCTTCATGTGAAATTCCTCACTTGGCTCCATTATTATCCAAAGTCTTTCGTTTCAGGCGTCATTCACTTTGCTGACACTAACCGAAACAATTCGAGTACATTTGTAACGCTGGCTGTCAAGGTGCACTGTTGAGCTCTTGTTTAGTCACTCCGTGCACAGATCCCCCTCCCCTCAAAAATTAAAATATGCGCAGTTAAAGCTTCCATCTGTGCACGTTCACAGTAGAGAGTACCCTATCTGTGCAAGTCGACACTTAGCCTTGCACGGATGGTAATCTACAAACCGTTCAAGTAGGCAAATGTGACACACTCAACTATACGCGTACACGGAAAAAAATATGGGACCAAATAGTTGTCTAGTTTCAGAACTTATTATTACCAAAAACTGTAGTAGCTTTTCGCTCCGCGCTATGGGACTGATTCGTTCCCATGATCGGCAGAA